>NTPY01000054.1:12987-28930 GCA_002922825.1 Brachionus calyciflorus
TTTTCGGATTCTTACGTTTTCTAGGAATTTGAAGTTTTAACAATCAATGGATTTTCGGATCAAATTTCTTCAGATGAATTGAAAAATTTGACTAAAATTTCCCTAATAAAGTTTTTTGAAAATTGTATGATAATTTGTTACTCTTTTCAGCTGGAGTGGTAAAGTTTAAATTTTTTTAAAGGCATTTTAACAATATTTTTCGGATTCTTATGTTTTCTAGGAATTTGAAGTTTTAACAATCAATGGATTTTCGGATCAAATTTCTTCAGATGAATTGATAAATTTGACTAAAATTTCCCTAATAATTGTTAAAATGGATAAATTTAAAGTTTTTTGAAAATTGTATGATAATTTGTTACTATTTTCAGCTGGAGTTGTAAAGTTACAATTTCAGCCATTTGAAAAATTCACAGACCTAGTTTTTTGTTTATATAAAAACTATCTGAATTTCAGAACCAGAATCAATATTTCAAATAACAAATTTAGTTGACTTTAAAAAATATGAACTAAATGAGATCTTGTCTTTGGTTTTAATGCTAAAATATTAATTAATTATCAAACAAAGAGGTTAAAAGAACAAAGTTTTGTACAAGATTCAAATCAAAAGTCATCGCAGAGCTTTTTTTAATAATTAAATTAAACTTGTTTGTATTTCCTAAATGGCAGTTTTCATTATCTCTTGTTAAAAAAAAAAGAAAATAATTAAAAAGTAAAAGAAAAATTTTTTTAACTAAATTTTAATAATGTAAATAATCAGTTTCATGATTCTTAGATTTTTATGTAATGGTGACTGCTTATCAAATAATCAATTTGGTTTATTTAAAAATATTTTCACCATTTTATTCTAAAATTAGATATTATTCTAAAACTATTCCATGTTTATTTCAAATTTCGTTAGTTTTTAAACTTATTTTTTATGGAATTTCCAAAAACTTCATCGAAACTAATATTATTCTTTTCCTTATTGACATAATTCAAATACATCACAATTAGGTTAAATTTTTTTAAAGGCATTTTAACAATATTTTTCGGATACTTATGTTTTCTAGGAATTTGAAGTTTTAACAATCAATGGAATTTCGGATCAAATTTCTTCAGATGAATTGAAAAATTTGACTAAAATTTCCCTAACAATTCTTAAAATGGATAAATATAAAGTTTTTTGAAAATTGCATGATAATTTGTTACTCTTTTCAGCTGGAGTGGTAAAGTTACAATTTCAACCATTTGAAAAATTCACAGACCTAGTTTTTTTTTATATAAAAACTATCCGAATTTCAGAACCTGAATCAATATTTCAAATAACAAATTTAGTTGACTTTAAAAAATATGAACTAAATGAGATCTTGTCTTTGGTTTTAATGCTAAAATATTAATTAATTATCAAACAAAGAGGTTAAAAGAACAAAGTTCTGTACAAGTTTCAAATCACAAGTCCTCGCAGAGCTTTTTTTAATAATTAAATTAAACTTGTTTGTATTTCCTAAATGGCAGTTTTCATTATCTCTTGTTTAAAAAAAAAAGAAAATAATTAAAAAGTAAAAGAAAAATTTTTTTAACTAAATATTAATAATATAAATAATCAGTTTCATGATTCTTAGATTTTTATGTAATGGTGACTGCTTATCAAATAATCAATTTGGTTTATTTAAAAATATTTCCACCATTTTATTCTAAAATTAGATATTTTTTTAAAACTAATCCATGTTTATTTCAAATTTCGTTAGTTTTTAAACTTTTTTTTTATGGAATTGCTAACAACTTCATCAAAACTAATATTATTCTTTTCTTTATTCACATAATTCAAATATATCACAATTAGGATTAAATTTTTTTAAAGGCATTTTAACAATATTTTTTCGGAATATTATGTTTTCAAGGAATTTGAAGTTCTAACAATCGATGGAATTTCGGAAAAAATATCTTAAGATGAATTGAAAAATTTGACTAAAATTTCCCTAATATTTCTTAAAATGGATGAATTTAAAGTTTTTTGAAAATTGTATGATAATTTGTTAACCTTTTCAGCTGGATTGGTAAAGTTACAATTTCAGCCATTTGAAAAATTCACAGACCTAGTTTTTTGTTTATATAAAAACTATCCGAATTTCAGAACAAGAATGAATATTTTAAATAGCAAATTTAGTTGACTTTAAAAAATATGAACTAAATTAGATCTTGTCTTTAGTTTTAATGCTAAAATATTAATTAATTATAAAACAAAGAGGTTAATAGAACAAAGTTTTGTACAAGATTCAAATCAAAAGTCCTCGCAGAGCTTTTTTTAACAATTAAATTAAACTTGTTTGTATTTCCTAAATGGCAATTTTCTTTATCTCTTGTTAAAAAAAAAAGAAAATAATTAAAAAGTAAAAGAAAAATTTTTTTAACTAAATATTAATAATGTAAATAATCAGTTTCATGATTCTTTGATTTTTAGTAATGCGGACTGCTTATCAAATAATCAATTTGGTTTATTTAAAAATATTTCCACCATATTATTCTAAAACAAATCCATGTTTATTTCAAATTTCGTTAGTTTTTAAACTTATTTTTTATGGAATTTCCAAAAACTTAATCAAAACTAATATTATTCTTTTCTTTATTCACATAATTCAAATATATCTGAATTAGGATTAAATTTTTTTAAAGGCATTTTAACAATATTTTTTCGGAATATTATGTTTTCAAGGAATTTGAAGTTCTAACAATCGATAGAATTTCGTATCAAATATCTTAAGATGAATTGAAAAATTTGACTAAAATTTCCCTAATAATTGTTAAAATGGATAAATTTAAAGTTTTTTGAAAATTGTATGATAATTTGTTACTATTTTCAGCTGGAGTGGTAAAGTTACAATTTAAGCCATTTGAAAAATTCACAGACCTAGTTTTTTGTTTATATAAAAACTATCCGAATTTCAGAACCTGAATCAATATTTCAAATAACAAATTTAGTTGACTTTAAAAAATATGAACTAAATGAGATCTTGTCTTTGGTTTTTAATGCTAAAATATTAATTTATTATCAAACAAAGAGGTTAAAATAACAAAATATTGTACAAGTTTCAAGTCACAAGTCCTCACAGAGCTTTTTTTAACAATTAAATTCTTAATTAAACTTGTTTTTTTCCTAAATGAAAATTTTTTTTATCTCATTATTTATTAATCAGAAAAAAAGTTTAAAAAAAAAAGAAAATAATTAAAAAGTAAAAGAAAAATTTTTTTAACTAAATATTAATAATATAAATAATCAGTTTCATGATTCTTAGATTTTTATGTAATGGTGACTGCTTATCAAATAATCAATTTGGTTTATTTAAAAATATTTCCACCATTTTATTCTAAAATTAGATATTATTCTAAAACTATTACATGTTTATTTCAAATTTCGTTAGTTTTTAAACTTATTTTTTATGGAATTGCTAACAACTTCATCGAAACTAATATTATTCTTTTCCTTATTGACATAATTCAAATATATCACAATTAGGTTAAATTTTTAAAAATCCAGAGAAAAATTTTTATACCTAAAAATTTTGTTTAATTTTATATTTTTTTGATTATTTTCTGTTGGATTTTATTTTTATCTTTTTTCTATTTTGTTAAAAAGGAAAAAAAAATCCAGAGTAATTTGACCACAACGAGATCAAATCTATTTGAAGTTTAAATGACTTTCAGAGACCAATTTTTTTTATACTCCTAAACAGTCATGTTTAAAGACTATGCTTTATTTATCAAGGGAAATATTGAAATTTTTTCTTTTATTATCCCTTTTTCACTTAAAAACGCTTGAGTTAACTTTTAAAAGAGAATAGATATCTTTTTCGAATTTTTTACGATTCTATATGCATACGCTTACTTGTTTTCGAATTAATTCTCAATTTTTTTTATTTTTTGTATGAAATTGTTTTAATAATTTTTTTTCCATTTCGAAGCGAATGCTGGCGCTCATCTTTAGAATTCATTGAATAATGCTTTGTTTGTAATGCATTCACTTAAGTTTTCCGAGTTTTTTTATAATTTATTTAAATAAAATTTTTTATTCGTACAGAATTTTGAACTTCGTATAGCTTCTTAAAAAGCTCCTACGCTGACAATTCTTATAGGTGTTAATTTAAATTTATTACAATTTCTTTTCAATTTCTTCTAAGTTGAGTTTGTTTAAAATAAAAAAAATTCACTCTATTTGTATTTGATTATTTATCCATTGCATTATAAAACAAAATTCTTAACCACTGAACCAAACGGTTTTTTAGAATTTTTAAATAAAAAAAATACTTTTATCCAACTTAAACAAAGGATCATATTGTTAACGGCTGGCGATTTAATTGTTTATAAAAAAAATTAAGCCCTAGAATAGCTAATTTGCTAGTCTAAGTTATAATTAAAAATGTTTCTATGATTGTTCTTAGTGACAAAAAAGAGTGAAAATATAATATTCTTTTCATTTATTTTATAACTTTCTAATTTCTGGAAAATTACTAAATTTATTCAATGCCTTGATATCTATTTAAACGAACAAAGTTCATGAATGTCGCCAACAATATTTTTAAACTAAAAACCCTTTTAGCTATAAAAATTTATTATTCACTTTCTTAAATTTTTTATTTCCAAGTCGTAGAAAGACTTTAACTACTGAAATTTATTTTAATAAGTTTACAGCATTCTTGATTAAGGTAAATCCTGATTGTGAAAAATTTTTTAAAGAATACAAGTGAAGGCTCGTTTTGATTTTTAAGAATTAATCGGTTATTCTAAAATCAAAAATAATTTATATTCAAGAAAATAAAGAGATTTAAGAATATTTTTCGAATTCTTAATTTCCTTTTTTTTAAACTTTTCAAAGGAATCTAAAACAAAATTATAAAATCATCCTTAAACACAGGTTATAGGAAACATTTTTATTAAAAAATGAGAATTTATTTCAAAACAAAAAACGAAAAAAACAGCAATATATATTATTTTGTGAACACCTTTTGAAACTCAATAGAAATTATTCTAAATATTAATACTTTCATTTTTTAATTAATTTAGAAGGAGCAAAAATTTTTTTGCCCTAGTGGTCAGTTTGAAAAAGAACTTGAAATGGGATGAGGTTGAACTAGAATTGATGGTTTTTGTTTTGTAAAATTTGATATAATGCTTAATGTTCTTTATGAACACAATATCATAATTGGAGCTTTATGAACGTTGAAAATAAATACCATGGGTTATTTTAAAAATTTAAAGAAAAAATTTTTAATTTTTCATAAATTTTAGATTTTTTTTTATTATATAACCACCGGCTTATTAGAACTTAATATAAATAAAAAGAGTTAAACCTGATTTTAAAAGAGATGGGAAATCTACAAAAAAAAGTAGAATAGAGAATAGGGTTCTAAACAATTTTTTTACGGTGTTTATTGTTTTGAATTTCAGTGTGTCAATAAAGAACGAAATTCTTAATATTTATAAAAAGCTTAATTGATTTAAAATTAATAAAAAAATATTCACTGTATTAGATGAAATCCAAAAATATGAAAAATTTATGAAAATCATAAATAAATATATTTTTTAAATAGATTGAAACTAAGAACCTTTTTCAATATTAAAAAAGCTTAAAAATATTATAAAATACTGATTGAATTTTTCTTTATAAATATTTTAAAATCTAAAAAGGTAAAAAGTTTGATTATAGAATAAAAAAGTTGCCATTTATAAAGGAAGAATTTTTTTTATCTATATACTATACATTCAAAATTCTGCTTTGAAAATAATATTTTTTCATAATGGTCACAATACTATAACTTTATTAAAACCTAATTTATATTTTAATATTGATAATCATATTCACTATCTAGCCTAAATAAAAAGTTCTTGTGATTTTTAGGAATTCTTTTGTTAATAATTTTAAATGGAATGAGTTCTTATTTAAGTATTTTAGATAATTCTCTTATTGAAATTAATTGTAAACTCTATTATATGTAAAAAAATTTCTTTAAAGAAACTCTTTCAGTTGATTTTGATGTAGTACTTTCTTTGTTAAATTTTGAATATAAAGATTCATTTATCTCGAGTACTTAGTCCTCCTTTTTTTAACAAGAATTTTTTTAAAAGACTTATTTTTAAAAAGCAAAATGTAAAAAATATTAATATCTCTTGAAAGTAATTTAGAAAAAGAAATTTTTACATTTAAAAACTTTCTATAAAAAAATGCACGATCTATTTTAATTGAAAACCTATTTAAAAAAAAAATACCTTTAAAAAGATTTGATTCAAAACTGCCTTTAGATAAAGAAAAAAATATATTTAGAACAAGATAGTGTTTCTGCGCTCCATTTTTCTGAACCCCTCAAAATTCTGTGAGAATTTTTTTCATAATTTTTCATTGTTAGAGTTTTATATTTTGTGGAAATTCGTAATTCATAGTAGCAATTAAAAAACTTAAAGAACGTGAAAGAATATATAAATATTTAAAAAATTTGGAAAATTTTCAAAAAAAATTTTTAAAAATTTTTTCTTTTATGAAAAGCTAGAACCCTGCCACTTAGGTGAATTTTTCTTGAGTGAATCGAATCAAAAATTGAGTTAATTGAGTTAAAAAATAGCTCAATTTTTTTTCTAAATAATTCAATAAATAAATTTTTATCGAATAAAGTTAATTGATCTGTTTTCTTTACCCTTTTTTTGTCCCTAAGATCTGTGATACATCAGATAAAAATAAACAAATTTTATGTCAAATTTCAGGACTAAAAAAATAACTAGGACTAAGGAAAATAAAAACTGACTATAATAGAAAATAATTCGGTATCATCAAATAAAAGATTTTTTCTATATAAAAGATTTATTTACGATATATTTATATCATCAACATTTAAAATTAATATTAGAGAATTACACTCCTAATTTATTTATTTAAAATTGAATATTTCTAAATAAAAAACAGTTACATTTCTTGATCTTAAAATTGCTTTTGAGTCCCTTTTTTAAAAATAGTAATACAGGGATATGATTACCAAAAAGTATGTAAGAAATTGTTAAGATTTTTGGTGAAAAAGATAGATCTAAAGTACTTCCTTTTAAAAACCATACAGCAAAATATAATTTTAATTTAAAATTTTTCATAAAATATTAAAATAATGTTCCAGATTTAAACTTATTAAAAATGAATTTTTTCATAAAATACAAATTGAATCAAATAATAAAACCGATTTATGATTTATTTGGCCTAAAAGAAGTTCATTTACTAAAAAGAAACTGAGATTTCTATTGCAAATAATCACGGATCAAATTAGCGTGGTGAAGCATTCGACAATATAGTTAGTTAATTTGAAAACAAAAAATAAATTGAGAAAAGTCAAAGTTCAGAATCTTCAAACGAATACGTATTTTAAAAAACCAAGCAAAAAAATGATCTAGATTTAGTCTAGATTAAAAGAAAATTACGATAGTAAACCGAATATTTGTTATTTTAAAAATTTTCTACTATTGGAAAGAATTCTGTAATGTTATAAGAAAAAAACATTTTGTTTTTGGTATTTTATTTACAGAATTGTAACACAATTCTTGCTACACGATCACTCTTAAAAAACCTTTAATAAATCATATACATAGTTCGATATTTAATGCTCCCTTTCTTAAAATAAATCAACAGAAAAAAATGGGATATTTCATCTGCTACTTTTGAAAAAGAATACTGTTGAAGAGTTTATATCTGTCAAAACGTAAAAAACACAACCAGTACTCAGAATTGCGAGCTTTATTTTTTAAAATCAATGAGAGCGAATAAACCGTTGTTAATGCCGGACTATTGAAAAAAGTAGTAAACACAAAAAAATCTCCTTGTTATTATTAACTATTTTTCCATATTCTTCCAATTTATTGTCATGAAAGTCATAACAGCAAAAACTATAGCTATAACAATATTTGATGAATGGTTTTAAAGTGTGCAATACCAAACTAGATATTAACAGATCAAGAAACACTGTTGTAAATCTTAAAAATCACTGCTTGACATTAAATAACTCAAAACGAGGCCATTTTATCGGAATGTGACGGAGTAATCGAATGAGGCGTATAAGCCGTAAAATCCATGTTCTAATGAAAAATAGAGTGAAACTGGATCAAAATTTATGGAAGAACCGATATGCTTAAAAAACATCTGAACCCTAAGCTTCGAAAAATCACCGTTCGTGCTTAAACCTAAAATAAAGATCGATATTATTCCCAAATTTTAATAACATTAACCGTGAACCACTTTTTAGAAAAATATACATAATTAATGAAAATGTTGAAACGATGTTCGAGCAAAATTTCCAAATTTCAAAGTTGTTATATTTTGCAGAAGCTAAGAAAAACATGAAATTTCATTAAAAATTTCTTATAGCAATCTTAATTTAAAAAATTAAACGTAGAAAAATAAACCATGATCTACATAATCACAAAATCAAATACAATATTAGCGATTTGATTCTAGTTGATCATCTCGCGATAAGAAAAGGCCTATCTTATGAAATAGCCGAAAAAATTTAACGGAATAAAAAAACGGAAAATGTTTACTATTTTATCAAAAAATGCGGTTTCAATAAATCTTTAGCAAAACAAAAGAATTTTATTATAATTTACAATATTTTGGTAAAGGTAAAAATCAGATTAACCGATAATTAAGAAACAATTTTTCAAAAATCAATCAAGAACCGGTTAAGAAATTTAATTTCTCTTGCACAGGAAAAAAAAAATTCTAACTGGCCTAAACAAAAAATGCAAAATTAAAGACTATACGTCTGGAAATATCCGATTGGATAATAAAAAAAATTTTTAATTAGCCAACGAGAAAACTAAAGTCAAATAGGAAAAAAATCCAGCAACTTGATTTTGAGTCTAAAAGAGGTTAATATGAGACTTTTGCTGCAACCAAATAAAAATAAAATCTCGTAAAAACTAGTCTAAATTTAAATTGGAGAAATTAGGATTAAATTTTTTTAAAGGCATTTTAACAATATTTTTCCGGATTCTTATGTTTTCAAGGAATTTGAAGCTCTAACAATCGACTGAATTTCGGATCAAATTTCTTCAGATGAATTGAAAAATTTGGCTAAAATTTCCCTAATAATTCTTAAAAAATACGAATTTAAAGTTTGTTGAAAATTGTTTGATAATTTCTTACTTTTTTCACCTGGAGTGTTAAAGTTACAATTTCAACCATTTGAAAAATTCACAGAACTAGTTTTTTGTTTTTATAAAAACTACCCGAATTTCAGAACCAGAATCAATATTTCAAATAACAAATTTAGTTGACTTTAAAAAATATGAACTAAATGAGATCTTCTCTTTGGTTTTTAATGCTAAAATATTAATTAATTATCAAACATAGTGGTTAAAATAACAAAATTTTGTACAAGTTTCAAGTCACAAGTCCTCACAGAGCTTTTTTTAACAATTAAATTCATAATTAAACTTGTTTTTTTTCCTAAATGACAATTTTTTTATCTCTTTATTTATTAAGTAGAAAAAAATTAAAAATCCAGAGAGAAACTTTTATACCTAAAAATTTTGTTTAAAAATTATATTTTTTTGATTATTTTCTATTGAATTTTATTTTTATCTTTTTTCTATTTTGTTAAAAAGGAAAAAAGATTAATTTTGACCACAACGAGTTCAAATCTTTCTTCAAGTTAAAATGACTTTCAGAGATCAATTTTTTTTATACTCCTAAACAGTCATGTTTAAAGACTATGCTTTATTTTTCCAGGGAAATATTGAAATTTTTTCTTTTATTATCCCTTTTTCACTTAAAAACGCTTGAGTTTACTTTTAAAAGAGAATAGATATGGTATATTTTTTTGTGTTTTATCAAGTTTAGTAACAATCTTAAAAAATTGCATTCAATTTGAAATAAAATTCTAAATAAGTATATTATTGTTAAATTTGAAATGCTAATAATATATTTTAAATTATTTTCAACAGTTTAACAATGTTAAAATAAATTTTTTCTTTCTAAGTCAAAATAATTTTTAACTAAATCAAATTTCTGAATAAAAAGGTATCGGAATAATTTAATCCAAATTTCATCGAAGTCTACGACTAGTCATAATTTGTAGCTAATTAGCGAAAAAAATTCAATTCTTATTCTATTATATCACTCGTTTAACATTTTTAATTTTTTTTACGCAATTTCTAAAAGCTTTGTTCGATGAGCTTCAAATTTCATTCTAAATTTCGAAAAACACTCAGAATTATAATGTTGATAATAAATAAAACATGTGAAAAATAAAACTTATTATACCTAAACCTGTTTAAAAATTATAGTTATCAGGCTTGGCAACATAAAAAGAATTTTTAGAAATTTTTCTGATTCAATTCTTTTAAAATTTTTTTCAATCACATCATTCATTTATAAAAGCTGCACCTATAGGAAAAATTCATTTAATTTAAATTAAAATATTTTTTGTCTTTTTAACTACATTGTAAAAAATAAAAGCGACTAAAAATTGGAGTCTAAAAGGCAAGTTTTTTTTAATTTGATTTCTTTGATCTTGAATTTTACACAAAAAAGGTCAAAGAATGAAAGTTATGTGATTTAAGATATCGGTAAATAATTAAGCCTGGATAAGTCCTTCCTTTAGTTGAATTTGAAGAATAAAACTGTCTATCTTTTATATTCTACATAAATTTTCGCCTTATTTCATTGTTAGCATTTTTTCTTAATTTAAAGATAAAATGCTAACATCGCTATGGTATAGGTGTTTACATAATTTAAACTTCTCTATTAAGAAAAAAAAGAATAACTTAAATTTTTTTGAACCAAAGTTACAATTAAATAAGGCGAAAATTTACGTAGAATTAAAAAAGATACAGTTTTATTCTCTAAATTTAACTAAAGGACTTATTTAGGCTTGATTTCTTAAAGCACATAACTTTCATTCTTTGGCCTTTTTTATGTAAAATTGAACATCATAAAAATCTTACCAAATGAAAAGCGAATTAAAACTAAAGTATATAACCGTATTAGCTCAAATAAAAGCACCCCAAATGAATGCGGATCCTGTATTTGAGTCCAAAAACATGTTTTATTCAGGTAAAAATAAAAGAAAATAATTCAAATAATTGACAATTTTAAAAAAGATTATGCAAAAAAAATCGAGTTTGAATGAAATAGATTTTCATCGAATGCTTCGAAAACAAGGTTTTTTCTTTTCTTTTTTTCTTATTCATGAGTCATATTATCTCATCGAAAAATTTTCGAATAAAAGAAGTTGAAAAAAATCCGGTCTGACCTTCTATTTGAAGTAATACGGTAAGTTGATTATTTCTTCAAATACAACCCGTAAACAAAAAAAAGGGAAGAAAAACGCGTTTAAACAGATTAAAAAACGTCAGTTAAACAGAATAAAACTTTAAATAACGAGAAAAAAATATATGCTATTTATTATTTCATCACTAAAATTTATAAATAAAACACCAAAATTACTAAAATGAAATTAATTTTGATGGCTATAGTTAGAAAACAATTTATTTTTTAAAGACAAAATGTTCTAATTATAGACAAAATAATACTACAGCTGGTCATAAAAAATATCATAAACTTGGTAATCCAAAATTTCGATCTAGAATTCATCATATTTACTAAAAAATCAAACAAGAAATTCTTTTTTTATTATCACTATAAACAAGAAATATTTGTCTCGGCTTTTACATAGATTATTAGTAATTTATTACTGATTAGAAAAATTTACTGGGAAATTATTACTTAGGAAAAAATTATTTTTTTTTAATTTAAGGAAAAATTTACTTTCTTAAAAATGCGAAAAAATTACTATATTCTAAATTAAGGAAATATTTACTTTTTTAAAAATACGAAAAAATTACTTTTCTCTGAATTAAGGAAAAATTTACTTTTTTGAAAATATGAAAAAATTACTTTAGTCCAATTTAACGAAAAAATTACTTTCTAAAAATAAGAAAAAATTACTCTTTGGAAAAATTTACCCTGTTTTAGTTGTTGGGAAAAAAACCGTTTTGTTTTTAATAATACACATATTTAATTAAACGAATAAAAGAAATCAAGCTAAATACGAGTTGAATGTGGTGACTTAAAAAATAAATACAAAAATATTTAGCTGTAATGTGCAACTTTAATTAAATGTTTGAAGATAATATAAGAAAGAGAAGAAAAAGAAAAAATAAAATCAAAGCACTTTGCTTCAATTACAAGTGAAGTTCAAGCATTTAGTCAAGTCATGGTGCCTCAAACTCGAGAAAGCGAATTAGCAAAAAAAGTCTTGATCAAGCTCCAAAAAATGTTATCAAGCGTATAAGATTAGAAGGAGAAAATAGTGTTCATTAGATTTCTTAAAAAACATAGACCCGATTCTGTAAATTTATAATTTTAATTTGATAAGATTTTTTTAAGCTTTTTAAATTATCTTTTGAACTAAAATTTAAAATAATATGATCATAGCTAAGCCATGGCAGTGTCTTAGTTAACCGTTTTTTCGAATTTTTTCCTATAGATACTAAATATATCGGTAATTTTTGCTCATTGAAACAAATTATTACAGTAATTTTATCTGCTAGTAACTAAAAACATCGGTAATTTTTTCATATCGAAACAAAATAAAACAGTAATTTTTTCCTAAGAGATTTTTTCTCAGTAAATTTTTCTCTTTAGTAACAAATTTATATTTACCTTTACATACTGTGAGCTTTAAAATTGATAAAAAAAATTTTTTTTCAATTAATTTATCTTTAGTTCTTGATTATTACGTGTCAATTAAAGGTTAATAATTAAGTTAATTAACGTTAAAAAAATAATTAATAGAAATAAAGAGAAATTTTGCATCTTCGAACATATGAGTAAAAAATATTCAACATTTTGAACTCACGCATATTTCAAAGTATGGATTAAATTTCCGATTTTATGAACTCTCAATTTTGTTAACTAATTTATGATTTACAACCGAGGTTCATAAAACCGGAAATCCACTGTAGTCAATTTTTTGGTTTAATTAAGATTGTAAAGCTTAATAAAAAACACTTGGAAATTTTCAGATGTTCTAAGATATCTAAGATGTTCTAAGGATTCGTGAGAATATTTTTTTTGATCAAAAACTCTAAAAAATTCTTGATAAATTTTATGAATCTATTATTTATTTTTTTATTTATTTACAAAAAATAACCGCTAGGTCAGCTGCTTGAAGGTTTAGCGCCCTTCTTTCAGCGATCTATTATTGGTTCAAAACCAAAGCCTGGAAAAAGACTAAGTATGGCATGAAATGTCGTACAAATTATTAGTCTATTTTGTTTTTTTTTCTTGGTGTTTTTATTTCGCTTTAGAAATTTTGTAACAAATAAGAATTTTAAAATCAATTAAGAAATTATGGAACATAGGTAGAAAAAAGAAAAACATAAAGTCAAATTGGTGTTAATATTAGAAACACGCCAAAAATATAATCTTTAAAACTAATAGGCTAATGTTTTTTGGTTTGCTGGAAGATAGTACAGTTATCTTTTGAACACCTTTATCGGAATTTTATTCGGTTATAAAAAATGACTCAAATAATAAAATAAAGAGTTTTTATCTGAATCTTTTATAGAAAGAAAAAATTACGATTGTTTAAAATTTTATTTACGGGGATTAAAAATTTGTCTTTTGAAAAGTGTCTTGGTCGCTTTTATTCTTTACAGTGTCTTATTTATGCTACATTTAACACAGTTTCTTGGGTTTAATCCCTCTGATTTTATTCAACATTTTGAATATAAACGTGCGTTTATACTCAATGTTACAAAGGAAGTGTGTCAGATATATAAATTTTTTTTATAACATGGAAATGATGTATGTATGTCTCTAGATGCTCTTCATACGTTCCTTTTGGTTTTGATGCACAGATGGTTCAGCATATAATTACGTAAACTCGACCTGATAGACAATAATGAAGTGACTTTTAAATTTTAGGATGAGAAAATAAAAAACACGTCTAATTAAAATTTAAGAAAAAAAAGCTGGGTTTTGTGTTTATAAGTGGCAATAATTAAATTGTGTTGAGCAAAGTATTAAATATTAAACCAAGAATTGTAACCTTCTTATCTAGAGCCAACTTTCGTTATTCCGGACTTATCATGGAAAACTTTTTGCGCTTGAAAATTTTGAGTAACCAAAAGTTCTCGTTTAAATTTATTTTAATTTTTTTAGTTTAAATTTTGAAAAATGAAATAAGGATTGTTTTTTTTTTATATTGAGATGCAACTCTTTAATAAGTATTTTTTTTTAAAGTAATCTAAGTTGAGTGTATAACTAGTTTTCGAAATTAATATCCTAAAATATAAGAAGAAATTAAAATGATAGTTAAATTTTTTGGGAATTCCAATTTAGCACAAATGTGCGATTCCCTTAACCGATCTTGAGAATTGGTGGCATAATCATAGAGTTCGATTACCAAAAATGTACAATGATACCCTTTGTTATTTAAAAATTCAATCTAGTTCTTTTGTTTCGAAAGAGTACTATCAAAATTATTTAAGACGATAAAAGACATAATTTGACGGAAAATATCTTCTACCGAAATTTAAGAAATTCGGTTAAACAGATAAATTTCATTATTATTGCGAAGCACGAGCTTTAATTATCAAAAATGTCCACGAATATCAAACAGTAAGATAAGATATAACGGATCAAAACTTGATTTTTTTAAAAAAAACTATTGGACGGGACCTTACCGACTTAATTTTATTTATATTTCAACTAATCAATTAATTATAAAAAAAAGTATGGTTTTATTATTTGTCTAAAATAAAATAAACTATTCACACAACAATTAATATTTCTTTACTCATAAAACATGAAACAAAAGAATTGAAAGATAAAAAAGAGGAAAATAAATTTAATATGGATTAAGATAAAAACAGCTTTCCTTTTCACGGATCAAAATGGAGAGATTCTCGCAAAATTAATTTAAAATAAAAACTATGACTAAAGCAAATAAAATGTTACTCTATGCAGTTATTTCACAAAAAATTCTTCTTAATTGAAAACTTAATGTAGGAAAAATCTAAATTTAAAGAAAAAATAAAACTTTTTTTAGTGGGAAGAATTCTGTAATTAATATACGAAAAACACATTTTGTTTTTGGTATTTTATTTACAGAATTGTAACACAATTCTTGCTACACGATCACTCTTAAAAACCTTTAATAAATCATATACATAGTTCTATATTTAATGCTCCCTTTCTTAAAATAAATCAACAGAAAAAAATGGGAATATTTCATCTGCTACTTTTGAAAAAAGAATTCTGTTGAAGAGTTCTATATCTGTCAAAACGTAAAAAACACAACCATTAATCAGAATTGCGAACTTTATTTTTTAAAACCAATGAGAGCGTATAAAACGTTGTTAATGCCGGACCCTTGAGAAAAAGTAGAAAACAAAAAAAATATCTCCTTGTTATTATTAGCTATTTTTCCATATTCTTCCAATTTATTGTCATGAAAGTCATAACAGCAAAAACTATAACAACCATAATATTTGATGAATGGTTTTGAAAGTGTGGAACCCCAAACTAAATATTAACAGATCAAGAAACACTGTTGTAGATCTTATAAATGACTGCTTGACATTAAATAATTAAAACGAGGCCTTTTTATCGCAATGTGAGGGAGTAATCGAATGAGGCGTTTAAGCGGTAAAATCCATGTTCTAATGAAAAATGGAGTGAAACGGGATCAAAATTTATTGAAGAACCGATATGCTTAAAAAACATCTGAACCCTAAGCTTCCAAAACCCACCTATTCTATATGCGTACGATTACATGTTTTCGAATTAATTCTCAATTTTTTTTATTTTTTTTATAAAATTGCTTAATAATTTTTTTTTCCATTTCGAAGCGAATGGTGTCGCTTATCTATAGAATACAATGTAATAATGCGTTGTTTCTCACGAATTCGCTTAAATTTTCCGAGTTTT
>NTPY01000054.1:32770-46423 GCA_002922825.1 Brachionus calyciflorus
TCTATTTGATGCAATACCATTGGTTTATTGGCAAATTCGACTAAGGGTTTTGGTTTAGTTAGAGTTAATGGTCTCAAACGGGTTCCGTAACCACCGACTAAAATAAGAGCTTTCATTTTTCTTTTTTTTTTCAATTAAATAAAAATTATAAATAATTGTTTGTTGAGCGGTAGTTACAATTGAAATTTGTAAATTTTAGAAAAAAAAAAATTATTAGAGAAAATTTTATTAATATTTCCAAGTTTTATAAATGCATATAAAAAAGAATTTTGAGTTTTTTTTTTATTTTATATTGACACGTATAATTTTAATTTAAAATTTGCATTTTTTTTTCTTTTTATTAAATTGAATTATTTAGTTCAAGGAATTTAAAATGACTTATTATACTCTAAAATTGATATTGGAAAAATTCCAATAATTTAATGGACCACAAAAATTTTGCTACTCAAGGATTTTGATTGGTTCCTCAATGAGTTTAAGTTTTCTTTTTTCGTTGTTGAAAATTTTCAATTTTACTTGCCTGAAAGAAAATTCAGAAATATTTGCAATAGATTTTTTTTTTAAACCATAGCTTTAAAAAAAGTCTCAAGTTTTACCTTTTTATTTGAAAAAATTGTTTTAAAAAAAGTGTTCTTTTCTTTTGCCAGCAAGCAAGTTTTTTGGCGAATTTAATCAGAAATTTTATATGATTTAAATAAGATAATTTTAAAAAATTTAATATTTCTCGACTTAAATTTGTGAAAATGATTTTTACTATGAATTAATAAACATTTGATCTTTTTTCAAGCTTTATTTACAAGCTTAATGAAAAGCTCCTTACATGCCAATTAATTCACAATCTTCAATTAAAAAAAAGATATTGAAAATTTTCTGAATAAAAAATTAAATATGTATTGATAATACAGAAGTTATACTGAAAAAATGAGACGAGAACTACCGCACCGTTACCGTTATGACTGTATTACAAAATGTTTACAGAATTTTTTTATTAGAGAAATGAGTTAATAATTTAGTTTATAGCTTATTTTAAATATAAAGTAGCACTTAATATAAAAATTCCTCTGATGAGAATTATCATGTGATTAAAAATATATTTGAAATCTACATTGTTTTTTAGTGATTTTATTTCAAAAATAAAATTTAAAACATTAAATAATGCTAGATTAGGTTTTTCAGTAATAAACCCTTGAGGAACCTTCGTGTTTTAAGGCATAAAGACAGAAATTTTATCAAAATTGAGATGGTTTAAAGCTAAGGAAGGAGTCAAGGATAATGAGAAACCTTTTGGTTTTGTCTAAAAAAGCAAGTTCAATCTCTGCAACCTTAGCTATGGAATTTTTTTCAAATAGGCCAATAAAAAAAAAACAAAATAAAAAAATTATGAAAATTTAGTATTTCAATTTTTCTATCAGAAAAATATTTATTTTTTACAGAGAAAAACTTTTTTTCATCTTAAATATACTTTAGAACAAATAACGCGTCTTGATATAAATGCTCGTGATTGGTGACTTTCAACTTTTTCGCAAAACTGACCTCATATTCGTGATCCTCCAACCCAAAAACCCCCAAAACATTATTAAATTTACTTGAGTTAAAATTGAAAACTAAAAATTAACTAGGGTGTATCTCCAAGGTCCTTTAAAAACATTTTTGGATTTTTATCCAGTTTTTTTCAATCGGCTGTCAGGAATATTTTTCCCCAAACATAATTGAAGCTTCTCTTTCAGAATCAAAAGGGTGTGAAAGGGTGTATCATATAACTTGATAGTGTGTTTCAGGATGTGTCAATTGTAAAAACCTTTGGGCTCACTTTTCTTATACAAACAAATTTCGCCTGATAAAAATAAAAAGATCCCAGAGGCTTTAGACTTAAAAATTTTCAAAAATTTTTAGGAGGCATATTTCTCGATTTACACCCGGTGTAGCTTTTGAAAAAAATTTAAAGTGTGCTTTTTAAAGGATACCAAAATATTAAATTAAAAAAAAAAAATTTTCGCCTTTTGACCAACTCAATTTTTAATCAATTTTTTTTGACTTTTGACCAACTCTCTGACATCTTTTAACAGTTTTTAAACCTTTTGAATTGCCATTTTATCTATACGATAATTTGCATTTGTTATAATATATTACGCTTCTTTTTCATTTATGCCAATTATTCTAAGGAACTTTTTTTGTGTTTGATTTATTTGGCTTTTGATTGTATTTGTAGCAGACGTAAACGGTACTTAAAATATCCGGATTGAAACCAATTCTTGTGGGTTGATTAATAAGGTAAGGAAAGCTGCTGACTTTTTTTGGATACTCTCCCATTGTTGATTCCAATCAAGGTAAATATTTATTTCAATACCAAGTTATTTATATGATGAAATTTCTATTAATTTCTATGTTGCTTCCATCTAAGATAAGATTTGGTGTAGCTAAATTATTTTTACCGCATTTTGTCATCTATGCACCAACGGTGACTCCGTTTAAAATTTGCTGTGGTAAAATTGTTGTTGCTTTTTACTAAGAGGTAGCTTGAGATATCATCACCAAATTTTTCTATTTCTGCTTCCTTAGGATAAATGCTCATAAACAGCAAAATTTTAACTGCTTAATTTAGATTTAATTAAGAAACCTTATTTAAATATTAACCAAGAATTAGTTTCTATCATTTTAGACCATCATATTTGATTAAAAGTCGGACTAAATCATTTAACAAACTTTAGTTTCCTTTGACAAATATAATAAAGTATCAAATTTATCTGATTTTCTTTTAAAATAAACTAACAAAATATCTATTCTTCTTGACTGTTCTCTATTTAAAAAAAAGCAACATTTAATATTTTAAAAAACAAAATATTTTTATAATATACTGAATTATCGAATCTCTCGAATTAACGTCGTATCCGTACTACATTCATTTTTGATGAAGTACGGGTACGACGTTAATTCGTAAGCAGTGCAGTAATATGAATGAGTTTGCCGGAGACAGTAAAATTTGTTGCGAAATCGCGGTAATCTTGTGCTGAAAGTTACGAGAATATTGCCGAAAATTGTCCTGATAAACTTCAGGATTACATTCTAAATAAATATCGTTAATAATTTTTGACATAAAATAAACCTAAAATTTTGCCATTGGAAGTAACTCCCCTTCTATTTAAATAGTACCAAAATGGAGCGTGATTTAAATTATATGCTGCTCTCTATCCGTCCTAATACAATACCAAAGTTAGGTACGAGTACGATATCATTTGTTCGAAATCGGTTCGGTAAGAAACAATTTTAGAAGACGTATTAATTTGAATTTTTTTCTTAAGTGTTAATTTAAATTAAGGTTTGAACACTTTCAGCAGATCATAAAGATTTTGTTTTATGTTCTTCAGAATCGAAAAATCAGCAAAAACGTTTAAATGCTAAACTAAGTCATGAATATATTTTATTTAATCTTATTCGTTTTGATCACTTATACCGTTAGCCATCGCGAGAAGTTGCTTTAAAAATTCATACTGCATTTCTATCATTTTTATGTCGTACCGTTGCGTACAGTACCGTACAAGCGTACCAACGTATAAAACTGAAATGAAATTAGAAAATACAGCTACATGAGATGAAAAATAAACTTTAAAAATAAAAAATTAAGAACATGATACATTTTTTTGTTGAATAAATTTTAAAAATCTCAATTTCGGTAAAAAAAATTTTTGGACATTTTTTTTAAGAAAACGATTTGAAAGAAAGGACCCTTGAAAAAACAACACCCACCAATTTTTTTAAAAACAACACCTGGGTGTTTTTCATTGATCTTAATTATTTTTTCAAAAACTAACTATTATATAAGGTAGAGGAGGTCTAGAGCTACAAAACGATATATTTGTTTCAGGCCTTGAAAGTCTTTTTCATGTAGTTTTTTAATATTTTGTAAAATTCAATAAAGACACCCCCCACAACACCCCCTTATTTTCACCTAGACACCCACATAGAAAACCACATTTTCTGATGGATCTCGGCGAGTTCTCTTCAAAAATCATATTTGTTTTTTCATAGCACTTACGGTTTTTGAGAAAAAATAGACTAAAAATGAATGCGTACAATGGAGTCCTATTATCTAGGAAATTGAACAATGTTTTTTTTAAAAAATTTTTAACAAATCTTTCTCAAAAAATATATTTTTAGCAAGAAAAATTAATAAAAAAAAATATTTAACCCAATTTTACTAAAAAATACTGAAATGAAAATCTTGAAAAAAACAAATTTTATAACTTAGTTTTAGTTAAATTTTTTTTAATTAATTATTTGAGCAGAGTACTTTAAACATTAATTCTTTATTGAATTTTACAAAATATTAAAAAACTACATGAAAAAGACTTTCAAGGTATGAAACAAATATATCGTTTTGTAGCTCTAGACCTCCTCTACCTTATATAATAGTTAGTTTTTGAAAAAATAATTAAGATCAATGAAAAACACCCAGGTGTTGTTTTTAAAAAAATTGGTGGGTGTTGTTTTTTCAAGGGTCCGAAAAAAAAAGCCAAACTTTATATTGAAAATTTTCCCGATTAAAAAATTTAAGAAAATACAAAAATTTATCATGTTCTGAATTTTTTATTTATTTTTTTTTAAGTGTATTCAAGTGGTCATATCTTTACCAAATAAAAGATTAACAAGCACAATATAATAATAAATTAAAACTACAATTTGGAGCAATTAGATTTCCGAGTCTAAAAAAAACCATAAAGAATTAACAAAGAATAATTTATTTAAAATTTTCTTTTATATTTTATTAAAATTAAATATAATATAATGAGAAAAATCGTGATTTGTTTTTAAATCCAACTCATATTTTTTTACAACAATGTTGTTATTATTTTTAGTAATTTTTTTCACAAAGGCTATAAATTTTCGTAATTATAATCTGAGCCTTAATGATACTACCTTGAAATAAAAAATGCTAATGCAATCTATTTTATAAATGATTTTTTCTTTCGTTGAAATACAGATGAATTGTATATTCTAAAAAATATTTAAGTTGAAATTTATTAAAAAATTAAAATTTTCAAAGCTCACAAGTAAAAAAATATTCTCCTTAAGATAAATAAAAAGATTTTCAAAACAAAAAAAAAATGTTTTGAAAAATTTAATTTTCGAGCTAACATTTTGCGAGTATAGTTTCATTAACAAAAAAACGCTGAGTAAATTTTTTGGTTAAATTTTAAAGCAATTTTTTAAATGTTAGATCAGTCTCAAAAGTTTAAAAAGATTCAAATCAAATATGAGATTTAACAATTTTGTAGTTTTGGTTGTTGTTGTACTTGGTATTTTATTCCAATTAACTATTTTATAAATAAATTAAAACTAAAAAAAAAAAGAAAATCAACTTTAGACTTTTTTGACTTATCTTAAAATACCCACAATTTACTTTAGTTATTAAAATCTTAAAAATATTAGGCATTTTAAAGAATTTTCGAACTATTCTGATACTAAAAATTCACTTTTAATCAGGATTCTACAAATACGACACGTGAAACTGTTTATTAGGGGTCATATTTATGAGAGGATCCTGGAAAAGTTTATTAGAGATAAATTGGTAAAATTTTTTTACAATTAACTTTGCTAATTATGGTTCAAAAAACGACAAATTACAGCTCCAGTTAATTGAAAATTTAAAAAATCGGATATTTTATATCAAAATCCCATAAAGTATTCCGATTATTAATTTTCGGGATTATTCTTTACTGTATTTTTCTGATTTTTAAAAAATAACCTTCATAAACCTTTTAAATTTTTAATCTATAAAACCGAATTTATTATTCATGATTTAACAAGGGAGACTTTAGGAATACCGTATCGAGATATACAAATCGATTCAGGTAATTAAGCGATTTCGAAATGTTTGTTTTCTTAAAATTAAAAAATAATTCATTTTGCGCGAAATAAATGGCCATTAAAAAAGCGAGCCAGATTCTTTCCTTAAGCGACAAAAGAGAAATATTTAATTTTTAAACAATAAATTCATAATGAGACTACAATGGTGCAAAATTATTTCAAGCTTGTTCTTTAATGAACTCAATCTTTCTAATTATGACATTATTTTCTATAAACCAAAAGATTTTTTTATGACCGGAGAAAAACGATTTTTTTTGTTCAAAACCGGTTATATTTAAAAGTGGATTTTTTGATATTTAATTTAATTTTCAAAATCGTTTTTATTTTTTAGAGTGGATTTTTTAATTAGATTATTTCGAAAAGATTTTTTTTACCATTTATGAGTTATTCAATTTTAAACGCTTGATTTTTGTTGCTTTTTCAAAAATGGTTGTCAAAATTTTACTTGACTCTCTTGGCCTGGATAAAGTATTTTCATTTTTATTCAAATTGAATTCGTTGACTCGTTTATAAAACAATTTAAAATTTAAAAAGTCAAAGTTTTTAATTACTCAACTTATATCTTTAATAATTGGTTTAGCATTTCGCCAATTTGTTAAAGCATCACCGAAAAATGTTGTCAAAAGACATGTCATTGAAATACTTCTCGGTTTATGTTTAGGTTATTTTTGTTTTGACAATGACTTTTTTCACTTAATCTCAATTGCATTAATTTCATTGTTCTTAATGAAAACATGTCCAAGAAATAATATTCATATGTAGGTAAAATTTTTCAACAAACTTTAATAAATTCTTAAATAATCTTATTTTTTGTTTGTTACAGAATTGCTTTTGCTTTTACAATAATATACCTGAGTTGTGTTCATTTGTATTTTCAAATTTATTTTTTTGGACAAAAAAATTTTGATATCACCAGGTAGATTTCTTGAAAAAATTTTTCTTAAACTTTTGAATTTAATTTCAAAAAATTTAAGTCCATTGATGATATTTGTACAAAAATTAACTTATCTAGCCTTTTCATACTCGGATGGTTTGAAAGCAAAAGAAAGCCTTAATGATTACCAGAGATTAAATGTTCTCAAGTAAATTTAAATAGTTTTAAAAATTTATTCAATATTTTTTAAATATTCTAAATTGGCTAAAATAACTCAAGTGAATTTCCTAGTATGTTGGAATATTTTAGTTATCTATTTCATTTTCAAGGTAATTCAATTTAGACATTTTTTTATAATTAGGTATTTTTTAGTTGATTCTTACTACAATAGGTATTATAATTGGTCCAGGTTGTAATTATAAAGATTACATCGAGTTCATTGATGGTACTAATATCAGAAAGCATCATGTAAAATAGAATAGATTCATTTTTGAATATTAAAATAAAAGTTTAATTTATTTATTAAGGAAAAGACATTCGCCAGAAATTTGAAACCAAGTGTCAGAGTAAGTAAAAATAATTAAAATTTGTAGACAGATTTGATCAAAAAAATTTTGTTTTTATAAAGAAAGCATTGTTCAAAAAAATATTAATGGTCTTAATAATGTCAGTTATATTTTTTAAATTTTCATTAGTTTATCCATTTACCTCAAACATAGATCCAATAATTTTATCCAGTCCATTTTGGTATCGAATTCTTTACTTGCATCTTACATGTGAAGGTCAACGTCTTTATTACTACATTCCATGGACATTGAGCGATGCTGTAAACAATGCAAGTGGATTCGGTTTTAATGGATATGACGAAAAAGGCGAGTCTAAATGGGATCTTTTAACGAATATTAATATTTTTGAATTAGAAACAAGCACTAGTATTAAACATGTAATTGATAATTGGCATATTCAGAGCAATATATGGTTGAGAAGAGTTTTATATGAACGTCTACCTAAAGGAAAAACTCTTGGTGTATTTTTTATTAGTTCTTTATGGCATGGTTTCTATCCAGGATATTATTTTTCGCTTGTTTTCTCAGCAATAGTTGTCTATGTTGGAAGAGGAGTAATAATTTAAATTTATTTTGAAAATTTATAAAGCTAATTTTTTGTCTAAAGATTCGTAGAAATATAAGGCCCATGTTTCAAAATAAATATTTAAGTTTAATTTATTCAATAATTGGATGGATAATCACTCAGTTATTAAGCGCTTATATGATGTGTCCCTTTTTCTTATTAAAAATTGAATCATCAATTAAATTTTTAAAGTAATTTTTTTAAAATTTTTAATTTTTAACTAATTTTGCATTTAAATACTTTAAGCTCGTTCTATTGGATTGGTCATATAATCATTTTTATATTGATTTTTATATTACCTAAACAAAGTTTCAAGTCTAAATCATCTTAAAATTCTTGAAATTTTTAAAAAGTTATCTTAATAATAATTTTAAATAAAACACTTAAATTTGAGCTTTTTATTTATTTATTAATTTTTATTATTCTATTTTAAAATAATAAAATAAAAATCAAATACTTTTTTGTGATAAATTAACTTATTCAAGGTGATATTTAGTTGGGTGTAATTAGGGCTATCAATACGTAGATGATAATTTTGGAACCATAAAAATTTATGAATGCAAATAAAAATATGGCCTTTTTTTTCTCTTTAAGGAAAAAATTAAAAAGCACAATAAAAAATCGTAATTTTTATATCAAAATTTAAAAAAAAAAATTTCTCATTTTGATGCTCAAAATTAAATGAAAATTACTTAACTGTTAATATCTCATGTCAAGATTTCATATGAAATTCTCATTAAAATATTCTCATGAGATCTCAGCACTCATCTTAAAATATTTACATTTAATCCTATTTGAGATTTTTATGGTCACAAATATTTTCTCTTGAGATCTAATTCAAATTGCTACAGACGATTTCTCGTTTAATTTTTTTTTAATTCAATTACTAGGCGATCAAAAATGTCAACTTTATCAGAATTTAGCCCCTTCGAAGTCATCAATTTCAAAGGATACTGAAAAAAAGTTAAAAAGATACATTATGCATAAAAATTAGACTTTTTTCAAACAAATAAGACTTTAAAATATTAAATTAGTGTACAATTTTATAAATATTTTGTTCACAAAATTTGGGTCTATTGTAGTATGTGACCAAATTAATTTTTAGGGATGTGTGACCAACGAAGGTCACAAAATAATTTACCAAGAAATACATGACCAACTTTAGCCACATAAAATTTTTTTTGGTCACGTAAATATTTTTTTGAAGTTTGATTCTGAATTGGAAAAGGCCAATTTGAAAAATTTGCTACGTATAAAATTGGTGGTTTCGATTACAGATTTAAAAATCGTATAGAAATATTATTTTAAACAGTAAACTAATACGATTTTTAAATCTGTAATCGAAACCACCAATTTTATACGTAGCAAATTTTTCTTTTTTTAACTAAAAACGTGAACTTTATAAAAAATTAAAATGAAACATAACATTTATAACCAATTTCTACTAAAAAAACGCGGTTAATTAAAATTCAACTAAAAAATTTTCCGAAAGACAAATTTTAAGTTTAGTTCCTTTAATTGATTAATTTTATTCAGAGAGAAAGTGATCGACCTCGTATACAAATCTTTTAACATGGCGAAGATTTTTTCCAGTCGTCCCATGTTATAAAAAAAAAGAAATTTTATATATTTGTTTATTAATTATTAAAAAGGTTTGTTATTGAAGACTCTTTCAGGTCATAAAGACAGTGTAAACACAGTTCAAGTTTATAAAGATGGTCGAATTGCAAGTGGTTCGAGTGATGGTACGATTAAAATATGGGATGTCAAAAGTGGTACTACGGTAAAAAGTCTCGATTTAAAAAGGGAAATATTTACACTAGGTTTTTTATCAAATGATAATTTTGTGCTTTTTAATTATAACAATATTGATTTAATTGATTCAAAAAGTGGTTTATTAATTAAAAAAATGTTTCCAAAAATGTATATGAATTTTGATGGTCTTAATCAAGATTGTGAAATGAAAATTTTTAATGATAAAATAATTATTAGTATGGAAAATACAATTCAAATATTTGATCCAATTGATCTATGAATGTTCAAAAAAAAGCAAATTTATTTGTGATACTAGAGTTTTTAATAAATTTTCTGAATTTTATAATTTTTTAATCTAATTTTTTTACAAATTTCAAAAATTCTAACCAGCTTATTTTAGTTTTTTTTTTAACACGCAAATTACCAAAATCATCAGATCCTAAAGGACCAAAGAAGAGCTTTTAAACAAATACAGTCATCGCGCGATTTTATCCCGTCTTCAATATATCCCTTTTGATTTTCTCCCGAATTTTTCAAGAACCGATTCCATAAATACAATATCATGTTAAATTGGTTTGATTATGTCCCAAAATTAGTCCCATATTTCGATTATATCCCAAAAATTTAAGAAAATTCAATGTATTTTTCAGTATTTTTTCAATATCATTATATCCCATGTATTTTTTTATTTTTTTTAGTTCATTTAAATGTCAAGATAACTTTCAGAATGAAGAATCAAAAGTAAAAGCAGCTAAAAATATTAAAGGTGAAAATTACTTTAGACTTTTTAAGTAAATATCTTATCTAATTGAATTTGGAAAATGACCTTCGTGAGCTTGGTGGATTCAATCTTGTTTATGTGTTTGATTTAAATTTTTCGTTTTTGATTTCATAAAAATATTTGAAAGAAGACGGAATCGAACCAGAACTATCGTATTTCTTAAACGAGAGACTCACAAACTATTCGACACGAAATTATCAAAAATTTTGTTGAAAAAAATAATTCTTAATTTTAAGATTTT
This sequence comes from Brachionus calyciflorus, assembly GCA_002922825.1. NCBI lineage: Eukaryota > Metazoa > Rotifera > Eurotatoria > Ploima > Brachionidae > Brachionus > Brachionus calyciflorus. Next base: position 43,418 of record NTPY01000054.1, read on the forward strand.
AAAATAAGGTTTTATCTTTGAGGAAGTCCAAATCATAACCTAAGTAGCTTTAAATTCTATTCATCTCCTATGATTTTATAAGATAAAGTAGATATGTATGCCTTAGAATTTTTCTCTCATTAATTTTTCTAGAATTAGATGAGGATTTCATTAGTACAAATGATTTTTTTGATATTTTCTAGTTTACCACTTTTCAAAAAAAATTGCTTTTAAATTCGAAGTGTCGCATGAAATGTAATGCATTATAGTATACATTTTAAGTCTAGATTAATGTGAAGCCGTGACTGAGTGGATCGTGTGTCCGCCTGATGAGAGCTAAGAAGCTCGAAACGCCCCGTGGGTTCGATTCTCGAATTTTTCTAGAAGAAACCCGAAAAATATCGTTTAATAGAAATTTACAGCATTACAGAAATAGCACAGTAATTTAATTTAATAGAATTATATTTTTATAAAAAATTAGAGATTTTCGTCAAGTTGTGTTTAAAAAGCTAATTTATTTTCTAGTTTTAAATGTAAAAACTTTAAAAAGAAATATTCTTCGTATTAAATATCAAAATGCTTAAAGATTTCTTTTTTTAAAAATAACTTTGTATCCATTTTTGGGCCTTCTAACAATAGTCTCAATTAATTCTAGTCTTTCTGGAAATTTTTTTGATGGTAAAATTTCAAAATTCAAGATCAATTTACACAGGGCAATTTTAAGCTCGATTATAGCGAATTTCATACCAATGCAATTTCTCGGTCCATTTCCAAAAGACATAAAACCAAGTGGATTTCGTTTAGTTTCATGCCGTGGTGGATAGAACTCATTAGGATCAACAGGTCCCCATAAATCTTTATCAAAATGTAAACTCATAACATCAACTGCAATAACTAGGCCCTCTGGAACATCAATATTTTTTACTTTCGTCGATTTTGTACAGCGTCTAGCAACTGCTCTAAAATTTCAAAAAAATAAACAAATTTTTTTTCCTTAATTGTTTTTTGTTTTTGAGTCTCTTACGAATTAGCAATTGGATAAATTCTTAAAACTTCTTTTACAAACCATTCCAAATATTCGATTTCTAAAACATTTTCTGAATTAACGTCTTCTTCTTTATCTAAAACTGTACTTATTGCTTCAAATAGCTTTAACTGCTCATCAGGATATTTAGCTAAAATATAAGTAGCGTAACTTAAAGTCGTACTCGTAGTCTCATAACCAGCAAACATAAATAAAGTTAAATTAAGTTTGATTTCCATTTGGCTTAGCTTTTTATTCAATTTGACTTTAGTATAGTCATCGTTATTTAACAAGTCGTCTTTAGCATCCGATTCAGCGTCAATTAATAATTGAAGAAAATTTCTTTTCTTACCCTTTTCCATTTTATGCCTATCGACAATTTCGAATACATGATTAGTGAACCATATGATTGGATAGAATCGATTAAAATCGATAAACAATGAGAAAAATTTTTCTAAAATAATAACTGTTAGTAAAAAAATCTCTTGAAATTCATGAAAATAATTTGAGATATGTGTTGTCAAATTTGTTTTAGCCATGAAAACAAACATTTCTTCACATTTTTTAAAGAATTTATTCTCGGGATTGTTTTGTACGTCGATATCTTCACCAAATGCACTCATCCAAATACTGTCCATAGTAAATCTCTTGAAAAATCTTTGGAAAAAATTTATTTTAAGAAATTTATTTTAAGAAATATTTATTTTAATTTTATGAAATATTTTTAATTACTCTGAGATATTTATTTCATTTTCGCCTTCATTAGACAAGACTTGATTCAATCTATCAGCTGATTTGACTATTAAAGGTCCTATTTCTCTAAGTTTAGCAGCCGAAAAAGTCGGATTCATAATGTTTCTCATGACTTTCCACTTGGTTCGACTTGCTGTAAATAACATATGGTCTGGTGCATTATCATCTCGTGATCCAAATATTTTCTATGAAGTCAAAATAATTTAGAAAAAGAAATCATTAAAATTTTAAAACAAAATGTCGGATATTTTCTTCAATTTTAAGCTTTTCGAAACTACAGTCATTCCTCGGCTATATCCTCCCTTTTGTCCAGGCCATATTTGGGGATATAAGTAAAATGGGATAGATCTAAATATCATAAAAAACAAAATTTTTTTACAAGATTTATTTTTACTTAATTTAACATTTTGGAAAAAAACATTTTTATGGAAAAAATTAAAATTGATTTCGGATTATAAAATTTAACTTTTTGAAAGTCTTATAATAATAACGATTCTGTAATCTATTTTTTTGTTTTTTTACCTCGGCTTGTCTAAATTCAAATAAAATGCTTTTTTGCTACTAATTTTACTGAGACCGAGAAGCCAATTCAAAATTACTTTTTTTTCATTTGAATTTTTCTTCTAAATTAATTTTGGAAGAGGATGAAATTCACATATATTTAGTTAGAAAAACATAAATAAAACATGATTTATCTGCGAACAAAACATAAGTAATTCTTACTGAAGCGACAAAGATAGAATTTTTAAATTAAAATATTATTTCTATTCTTGAGGTTTACAAGACCAAAGATGTCTTTTAGCCCTTTTTGTCATTGTTCATATGTTTGTTCTTCAACAAGCATTAAAAAGTTAAATTTAAATTAATTTTTTAAAGTTTAAATTAAAAAAAATAAAAATTATGTTTTTTTCACGGTTGAAACAAGAAAATATTGGGTTTTATGTTTTTTTTCTCTGTTTAAAATTTTTGTATTTGATGTTTGATTTTTATGTGTTATTTTTTAACTTTCACTTTTTTCACATGAATCCTCTACCATTAATTTCTTTGTTACATTAGAAGTTATTGAGCTTTCGGCTTATAGACTCTATCATTTTTTTTTCTTTTTTTTTGGTGTTATAATTGAAAATATTGTGGTGTGGGATATAACCCAGGAGCCACTGTATTAGACAGGAAAATCAGAAACAAGTCAAATTTAAAGCGATTCAAAAATGAGTTTTAGCATATACAGTACATCTCTGAAATAAGTTGAC
>NTPY01000054.1:46624-101103 GCA_002922825.1 Brachionus calyciflorus
AATGTACTGTATCAAAATAAACTTAAATTTTTAATTCACTCATATGTATCATATACTCAAATTTTGGCTATGATACATTTATGAGTAATTTTCAATCAATTTTAATAAAAAAAGCTATTTACTTTTCTTCCTGAAAAATTAGTCGATTGCTTAAGAAAAACCTCTTGAATAATTTCTAAATCACTAGTTACTACAACTGGAAAATGACCCTCGTAATACCCATAAGTTTTACCATATTTCTCAGTCCATTTTTGAATAATTTCAGAATAATTCTTTAAAAATAAAATAATTTTAATGTTCATTTTATACGAAAAAAAAATTATTTTTACATTATCCCGAGTAAGTTTTAAATTATTTCCATAAAAGAATCGATAGGGTGGTGTTGGAATATTACGTTTCTTAAAAAATCGATAAGAATACCATATTTTACTTGAATTTTTAAAGTTTTATTTTAATGAAAAAACGAATTTTATGAAAATTACCTAAAGTAAAAGGTACTTAGACCAAGGAGAGTAGCACTGGCAAGTTTAATTAATATGTATGGATCGTCATAGATAAAAGTGAATAATTCTTGCTCATTAATTAAATCAATTATTTGCTTAAAACCAGTTTTTACGACTTGGTAATTCATCTTTTTTTTTAAAATTTAGTTTGAAATATTTCAAAAAATTTTATTGTGTAAAAAATTAATGTATAAATAAAAAAAATTTCAAGGTATCAACCACATTACATAGCGTGAAAAGGCAAACAATAATAATTTTTCGAAGAGTCTTTATTCACGTTAAATTTACCTTTTGATAAATATTTTTAAAAAAAAGTTCAAGTGTTTGTACGTAAAAAAGAGGACTTTGAATTTTATGAACAAAAAATTTTCAGAAAAAAAATACTAAAAAATTTATTTAAAAGTTAGAAAAAAAATTGAATTTTTTATTTTTATGTTTCGGCAACTTTGACAGTTTGATTTTCATCATTAACTTTCCAAAAATGAATTTTCTTACATTTACATTGTATTTCTCTATTATCACCATTTGGATTTGTAAGACGAACACAATCCAAACATATGTAATTACCACACGGAAGTTTAACACATTCATGTTCTTTGACACTTCGCTTATAATACCTTGCGTAATATCTATCAGCCATTTTTGTTTTCTTTCAAATATTTTTTAAAAAAGAATTTCTTTACTGATTTAATCTCATGCAAGTGTGTTTCTTAATGTTTTAATTTTGCGAAAGGTATATACAAGATGCTCACGGAGTATAAGACTTAATTTAGAAAAATATTAATAATGTTTCCTAGTTACATGTAAGAAACAATAAAACATTTAATCATCATTTTATATAATGATATCTCTAATTGGTGAAGAGGAATTAATGCAATAGAAAAGTACTTTAAAATTAATCATTTAAAATAAATAGCAACAATAATGAAAAATTGTTTTTTTTTAAATAAATATTAATTTTTTCTTTAAATTTAAATTTATTTTTTGTTGTTGTCGCTGTTTTTTTGTTGAAATTAAAAGCCCTAAAATGAAGATAAATAAACAACTTTTAATTTTCAAAATTTATCTGAAAATGAAATCATAATTTTCTTAGGATGATTTTTTGTCGTAGAAAAAATAACTATTTTTATTCAAATAGTTAGTGCAAATTTCTAAGGCTTTTATTATTTTAAGAAGATTTTTTTAAGGAAACTTTGTCTAAAACTAGACGGCTTGGATTAATCTGAGTAAATTAATCGTGGTTTTTGGTCAGTATCTCTACTCGGCTTATAAGTTATATAATTCATTATTCAAAAAAAAAATTTTTAAACCGTTATTTTTAGCTATTTAAACATATTTTAAATTTTGCTTTTCATTCCATATAAATGTTCCTTTGTTAAGAAAACATGCCATTTGAAGAAGTAAATATATCTTATATTAGGACGTCCATCAGGGTACAACTGAGTTATCTCTTCCCTTACAAAATTCTTCTCAAGTTCAGTGATGAGCATTCAATTTTTTATATAAATACGGTTTTGACCTACAACTTCTTCAAGAGTACTCGATAAACATATACAAATAGATATCAATAATTAACTCTGCTTCCTTCTGTTGACTTTTCAACAAAAAAAAAACAACTTAAAACAAGTATTTTAACGGGGCTGTGAAGTTCATGTCAATTCGCTCATTTCAATTCGCTATTTTTTCTATAACTTTTTTTCGAAACTTTAAAAAATAGTTCTGCAAAATGTTACAAGATGTAGCAAATTTGCTACATTTCCATTATTAATCTGCAAAATGTGTGCACCCAAAATGCAGAAAAAAATTATTAAAAACTCAGTATATGTATTTGCACATATTTTGCAGAGATTTAGCACAGTAAGAAAATTTATGTAGCAAATTTGCTACGTATTGTAACATTTTGCAGAACTAATTTTTAATGTTAGGAAAAAAAGTTAAAGAAAAAATAGCGAATTGAAATGAGCGAATTGACATGAAATTCACAGCCCCTATTTTAACTCTTTAAAAATATGAATGATAGTGCATGTGCGATTTATGTGTGATTTAAGTCAAAAAACTCGAACAACTATAAATATTTTTAAAAAAAATCGAAGTTTTATTTTTTGATTATTTTTATTTGTTCGAATTTTTTGAATTAAATCACACATTTAGTCAGCAACACTTTAACATGGTCGAGATGGTGATTAGCGCATGCACCAAAGGCGCATCTTAAGATATGCAATCTAGCAAGGGAATACGGTAAAAAGTATTGTTGTTTTCTTTTTTATTATTTTGCTTAGTTTTGTTTTTGTTTTAGGCTCCGGTCCACGTGTTAAAATATTAGTTCGTATATATTTATTTAGTTTCCTTTATTCAATAGCCCTTAAAGAGATGTCCTAAAGACAGTAGTATTAATTAGAAAGATAAAACTAATTCTTAAAAGTTTACACTAATTTTATGCACAAAAACGATACTTCCTTCAAAAAAACGAAGCAAGTGGACATAAGTTGCTAACTATCGATCCATTAAAAAACCACCGCTAATAAAATTCATATTAAATTTTACTTTAAATGAGTGAATTATGCGATCATTGAATCAAGTCAACATAAAAAAAAGATTAAAAATTTTTTCGAATTTTTTTTATTATAAAATAAACACAATTTTTAAAAATAAAAAATAAAATTTAAAAAAAAAAAATTTTTTTTTTTTCATTAAAAAATATTTATAACGGAGGAGATTCGATCATATTTGGATCTAATAATTGATCATGTTGTTGATGTTGCACTCGGCTTTGACTATAATAAATTGTTGAGTCTTTTTTTAATGTTGAATTATATTTCATCTCGTCTCTAATTTTAATAATTAATTTTTTAATATCACTACTATCACCTATACATAAACGCTCTGCTATAAACAAATCATCCAATGCTGATTCGTAAATTCTAAAAAAAAATTCAAAATTTAAGAAATAGTATTTCTCTTTTTGCTTTTGATCCTACTTTAAATCACGCTTTGCTCGTGCTCTCGAATAAAATGCCTCATAGGAATCATTTTTTAACTCAATTGCTTTTGAACACAGATCTATTGAACACTCATAATTATGTAACTTCCTATAACACCTCGATAAATTAAGCAATAAATTAAACTTCATCTCTATAATGGCCTTGACATTCTCGGGCATAACAGCCAATTCATTCGGATCTTTTGGAAATTTTTTTAAAGTATATGAATATCTATGTAAAGCGTCTTCATAACACCCTTTCTACAAGAAAAAAAAAATTTATTTATTTTTTTTCTATAAAATTTTATTCATAAACTTACTCTGTACAAAGTGTTTCCATCTTCGACTAATTTATTTAATAAAGTAATCATAATTTCGGGTTTTCCTTGAGCCATAGCCCACGTGGCTGGATTAAGCTTAGCTCCTTTTTTTAAAAAACAAACCACTACTGGTACATTTCTACAACCAATGGCTCTATCCAAAGGTCTCATTCCAATTTTATCTACATGTTCTATTTGAGCTCCGCGTTCTATTAACAATTGAACGAGTCTAACATCACCATAAAAAGTTGCCAAGTCGAGTGGAGTTCGTCCACTTAGATCAGAATGATTCAAATCAACTCCATTGTTAAGCAAACTCAATGCTGCATTAAAATTTCCTTTGAGACAAGCCCAACTCAACGCTGACAATCCATCTCTATCTTGTAAATTCAAATCAGCACCTTTTTCAATTAAAATATCCATAATTGCCAAATGACCCTCCGAAGCAGCCAAAATTAAACCAGTCCGACCATGTTTATCCGCTTGATTTATAATCTCCGTACATTTACTAAGTAAAAACTCAACAATTTCCCAACATCCAGACTTAACTGCACATAATAATGGACCCCATGATTTAGAATTACAAACCCCCATAGACGCTCCGGCATGATTCACTAAATACTCGCAAATAATCTTTTGACCATTTAGACATGCCATACTCAATGGTGTTTCCCCTTTTAAAGAGTCAACTAAATTGACAGATATTTCCGAATTTTTTATCAAATAAATTAAACAATTTAAATTTCCGCTTTCCGAGCTTAAAACAAGAGCTTGTTCGACTAAAAGTTTAATTGAATTTAAACCAATCGAGCTCTTTATTAATTTGAAATAATAATCTAAAAAATTTACAGGATCTTTTTTACTCAAACAAGCATAAGTTAAAGCACATAGACCATTCGAGTCTAATTGTATAATCATCGAAACTGGGTCTAAACTATTTTCTAGTATATATTTTGCACATTCGAATTGATCATACTGTGTCGCATAGCATAAACAATTCGTGCCATTTTTATCATGAAAAATTAAATTTGAATAATTGAGGAGTTCTTTAATTAATTCGACATGACCTAAAGATGCCAGGACACACATTAATGGCGAATTATTAAAATAGGTAACTGTTTGATTAACATTGACTCCTAATTTAATAAAAAACCGAAAGAGGTCCAAGTCTGGCCAAGACAAAAAATCACTTGAAATTAATAAATTAGTCAATAATTTATCTAATTTTTGAAATTTTATAAATGACACATAAAGTGTAACTAAATATAACATTGTGTCAAAATCGACACTTTTAATGAGACATTTAAATGTGTCGATTAAAATTCGATTATTTACGTTGGTCTTTAAATTCGAACGAATTATAATTGAGCCTAAGAGAAAATAACCCCATTCTAAAGTGTATATATTTTTGCTTGAATTTTTTAAATGGTACTCAAACCACCATTCCTTAACTCCTGAATTAATTGTGTACATTTTTAAATTATCGTCTGGATAATACGATAAAACATTTATGAAACAATCTAAATTGTTTAAATTGTCCAAGAGATCATTGAGTTGAATTTTTTCAGTGTCCAAACTTGAACAATTTAAAGCTTCGTGTATTTCTTCTAAGCTCAATGGTCGCTTCGAACATAAAAGCAAAGTAAATATGTGACAAGCTATTTTTTCATAGGATATTTTACTCTGAAATTTTAAATTAAAATAAAGTTTTATGAGATCGTCGAAATTTTTCGGTAGGACCTTAAAATTCGAACTTTTTATTATTAAATTTCCTTTGATTATTAAATCAAGTGTCATTTTTAAATATGTATAATTATAATTGGACAATTGAGCTAAGTGTTGGGTGAATTTGAGTTGAAAACTCGAGTCTAATTTATTCATAGTCGCATAGCGTTGACTTAAATTAGGCGATTGATTACTTAAAGAACTATTAAAATTTAGAATATTTTTTTGTATTTCAATTGACTTATTAATTCGATTTAAGATATAATCGTTCAAGTCTTTGTTTAAGTTGTTCGTAAAATTTTGAGAATTCGTCGACTTGCCGTCTAAATTAATTAAATGATATTTTTGAAAATCTTGTAAAATATTTTCATTTCTTACGGTTAGAATAAGCTTAAACCATGGGGGAAATAGATGTAAATTATTCTTTAAAAAAATGCCTAAATTATTTACACAAAAATGAGAGTGTTCGAAATTGAGAGCGAAGTCTAGGCCATCGATAATTATGTAAAAGTTATTTAAGGTTATTGAATTTGTGTTTAAGAGAGATTCAATAGGATCCAAAATGCATTTTTTAAGAACAAGATCCGGGTCGAGCTTACACATGTAAGGATTTAAGAGTTTTTTTAAAAGAGAATTATTATTCTCGGTTAAAATGTTTGTGTATAGATTGCCTAAAGGCTCGAATTTAGTCAAACACCATGCTAAATTATGAATAAATTGACTTGTTTCGACTGTTTTGGAGTCCTCTCCTGAGCAAAAATGAACACATCCAAGACCTGATGATAAATATTTGATAAGCATGCTTGAATTAAGAGTCGGATTTGTTGTGGATCCTAAAGTATTAAAGTAAGAATTGCTTGATTGATTTAGAATATCGAAGGATGATGATGATGACGAGCATATTGAAGGTGTTTTATTAGATGAATTGTTAAGAAGTGATTTTTTATACGTGTTTTGGTATATTGATGAATGTTGAAAGATGTGTTGAGTGATCTTTGTTTTACCAGTACCGGACTGACCACTTAGAATAATTATTTGATTATTTTCCAGTGACTTTAATTGAAAAAAATAAAGATTGAAAATTTTTTTTTAATTTTTAGGAAAAAAAAAAGTTTTATTAAAGAAAATAGATGGTAAAAATAAATCATACACTTATAGTTTATCGTAAAGCCTTACTTTGAACCGCTCCGCTAAACTCCCTTTATTTAAACAAACCGAAATCAAAAAACTTAATGTTTTTTTTTATATTTAAATAGACCCCTCTAAACTCTATCAGGAATGTCATAATACCGTATTTCCTCAAATACAAGCAAGTGCGGTCCACAAAGAATTTCTTCTATTCGATTTTTTTTTATCTAATTAAAGTGTCTCAAATAAAAGAAATTGTTTCAGTTTTTTTTCTTTTATTCGAAACAGAAAATTTCATTTTCTCAGAATATATTTAGCTAGCATTTTTCAATTATTTTTCTTTTATTAAAGACAGAAAAAATAATAAAAAATAATTCAAATAAAACGAAATTTTTAACTCAAATAGTAGCAACTTTCTTCTATTTGTGGTTATGTTTATTTGAGGAAATAAGGCAAAAGAAAAATAATTGAAAAATAAGGATATATAAAAATTGTGATAATTCAGTTTTTAAAGCCGCCTTTGTAACCAAAATTAGACTTTTTAATATTTTTTTTTATATTTTAAAATATTTTTTTTTCCTTATGAGAAGCTGCACTTCTCCCTAAAATTATAAAAAATTTTAATTTAATACTTTTTTTTTCCAAGTAAAAATTGTGCACTTAAATAAAATTTTTAATTTTAAACGCATTGCTAATATTTGGGTTTTTTTTTACTAACGCCCGTCATTAACCGAATTTCCAATTCGAGTTCAATGCACTTTTAAATATTTATTTTAACATGGGTGAGGTCTATGTAGGTACATGCTCCCGAATTGGCAAATCGGGTTTTAATGCACGCCTTCTTAAACACGGAAATACGGTAACCTTCCTTGTAAATGTAAATTTAAATCAAGCATCAAAAATAACGAGAAAAAATTATGTAAAAATGTTAACCATTTAAAAAAATTATTATTGAGAAATTCATTTCGAAATAAAAATATGCAAGTTTTTTAGGATATTTTCAACTTACTTTATCAATTTCTTTAATTAACCAATCTCTACCAACAAATTTCTCATTGTCACTAAAAACCCAAGACGGAATAAGTGGTTTTAATTTTCTAAACATATTTCTATCATTTAAAGTTCGATTATTAATATTCTCATTTTGATCTAAATACAAATCAACCTCATCACCAATTAAAAAATTATTACTACTATCATCATAATCATCAAAATTTTTACTACTATTATTATTATCTAATCCAACTGAATTAGTTTTTTTATTAATAAAAGTTTTAATATTTTTCTTTTTTTTGGTATTAGTATTATTGTTATTATCAAATGAATATGATGATAAGAAACTATTTGATGTAGTAGATGATGATGATGTGGGTGATTTAATACATTCATTTTTATTACAATTATTATTATTATTAGTCATTTTTTTAGTTTCATAAATTTTACACAATTCCAAGTATAATTTTAAATGTTTAAGTAGATCGATTTTAGCCTTTTGAACGGACGGAGAAGGCGGTAGTGGTGATGATAGTTGCGATAGCGGATTTGAATTAAATGGGCGTTCATTTAAATTCATTTTATTAATTGCATTTATGTTTGTACAAGATTTGTAATTAGAGGAAGCTTTCAAGCGCTCCGTTAAGCATTGAAAATCACTATTTGTTAAATTAACTGTATTTTTTTCCTTCTTGTCCTCCTCTTCCTCATCTGGATCGTCGTCACACAAGCTATTTGATTCCGAATAGTCTATTTCTATATTTAAATTATTATTATTATTAATATACTGTGTGCTTTTGTTTATTTCATTTAAAATCTTCATATTCGAAAAAGCCCCTCTGAAATATTATAGATATTATTATTTATTGATTATTTTGTTAAAGTTTATTGAAGCTAGGAAATTATTATAATTAATAATGGAGAGTGTTTTTTAGGTTTTATTTTTGTTGTTTTTATTTATTAAAAATGAGCAGAATATCATTGGATATTATTTGAACACAATAAAAAAAAAAGTAAAGATTATGTATATTGAGATTATAAATGTAAATATTGTGTATAGTGAAAAGAAAAAAAATTGTATGTGTATCGATTAGCCATGCATTGAGAATTTAAAAAAAAATAATAAAAAAGTAACTATAGTAATACTTAATTTTTTCCTTAAAAAATAAAATTATTAAGGTTTTTTTTTGTTTTTAAATTGTAAGTAATTCTATTTAAGCATACAAAAATGAATTCAAGAAATTTTTTATTAATTTTTTAAAAGTAAAATATAATTTTGATATACGATAACAAATGATTCTTTTCCGATTAAATTATTTCCCTATGAGTTTATTTCCGAATTTCAAATTAAGATTACAAATTTATAGATTAACTATTATTGATACTGATTGTTCAAATGACTTGAGTGATATTCCGGCAATTCGGAGTTTGATTTCACATGCTGTTGGAATTCTAAAAAAGGATTTTTCACAGAAATTCTAACGTCAAACGAAGTCAATCATTCACAAGTTTGTAGGGACAGTATTTTTTTGAAGACTAACGAACTTAATATTTTATTTACATTTTCAATAAACTGCCAATCGAGTCCATTTGTATCGTATATTTGGCAAAAGACGCCAAGAACGAGAAACAACAAAACAATGTCATTTATATGTCATAGATGACTCCATTCCCAAGAAAGCTGAATTAGAAAAAAAGCCGATGATATCCTAAGCTATCTTTTTGGAAAACCTTCTACTAATCTATCCCAGGAAATAATTAACGATGTAAATCATTAAAGCATAGACAACAAAATGCCAAGAAATAAAAAGTGATTATTTCCCCTTGTAAAGATAATTTGAGTCCACCAAAATTTTGAAACCAAATAGAAATAGTTTAATCATATATAAATAACTCGGTATTGAAATAAATAATAATCTTTATTGGAACCTACAATAAGAAAGTATTCAAAAAAAGATCAGTAATACTCCTTATCTTTTAAAATACGACTTAGTTCAGCATATTTTAATTACCGTCTAAACATTTCGATTAAAGCAGTCCTATTCTTTCAACAACAACAAATAATTTTAAAAACCAAATCAATCAAAAATAAAAAATGCTCAAAGGATTATAGATCTCAATGAAAAAGAAGCGTCAGAAAAACATAATTTTAAAAGTTTGGCTTTCAATTCAAAACAAAAATTGCCAAAACTAAAAAAAACAATGACAGTAACGAGAAAAATCAACTGTAAGAATAAGACCAACATTACCAAAAAGAACTCTGATTGCAATTAAACAAAAACTAGTGTAGAATGTTTAAATTGCGGAAAGAGTTATGAAGCGGAAATTGGAAAAAAAACATGCCAATGTCGAAAGAAAATGTCGAGGTGCCATAAACTAACTTGTCTTTTTTTTAACTTTAAATTTTGACTTCAAATAGGCTCAAATAAACTTTTAAATAGACCTTAGAATACATGTAAAAGGATTAAAAATGGTCAAAACTGTTTCAATATCGCGTTCTCTTCCTTTTTATAAAATTTTTTATGCAAAAAAACTCCTTAGGATCTTCTTGAAATTGATCATTATGAATCAGATTACAAAATTTCTCAGTACGATTCGAAAAAATTCTGGGATAATTTTCATTTTTCAATTTTCCGTAAAAAAAATTATTTGTAATTTCGGTTCTGATTGCGTTCAGTTTAACAATTCGAACTTACTTTTAATATTGAAACAAATGCTCGAAAAAGCATCTGATTCTAAAAGCTTCGATATGTTGACAACCAAACGCCAGAATGGTTATCAGCTATCTTAAGCTTGATAAGAAGCACACACGTCGATTTTATTTATTTTTTTGTTGGAAAGAATTTTAAACTAAAATTCAATTATTTTACAAAAAAAATTGGTTAGCTGGTGTTCTTATCAATTAAAAACAAGAAATATCTTTACAGAAAATTAGAAATATACTAATAAAACCGATTTGATTTTAAAAAGAATTACCGAAGTATAAAAAATTCATTTAAACTTTTACTATAAGATATATCGCGAAAATCAACAACATTTAGTTATCTATCAAATCTTTATGTGAAAATGTTTTATTTATTACACGCTATATTTTGAACTAAGTTTTTAAAAATATGATAAATAACAGTTCAAATAGGTTGAATACTTTAAAATTCAAAAATTTCAATTCGGTTTACTTGTTTAAACTTATAGTAACACCAAATAGACTTGAAAATTCACTTTTACACTTAGTTTAAAAGCAAAATTTCTAATTAACAAACAAGATTAAAATTTAAAAAATAATCAATAAAAATTTGAAAAAAAGTGTAAATCCATTTCTTTTTTCAATTTATAAAATTTAATTAAAATCAAATTAATTCTTTTTTTTTTTGTTTAAAGTTAAGACTTTTTTAGAAAAAAAAAGAAGATTAATCTGAATTTTTTATTGTTTAACAAACTGAATCGCATTTTAAGCAGTTATTTATAAAAAATTTTTATTTTGATTTTTAATTAAAATTTTTAAAGTGCTTGAGCTAACTCTCAAAAAACTTAAATATTTTGACAAACTTAAATCATTTACATATTGACTAGACTCGATAAACTTTATGCTTACCTAAAAGTTAAAATTTAAACACAAAAATTCCGCATAAATTTTCAAGAATCTTGATTCTTAAGAGAGCTTAAATCCATAATTAAAAAATCTAGCGATTATGAAGTCATAAAAAATTTTAATAAACATACAAGAAATTCGAAATATTTTAGGTTCAAGGTATAAACTTAATATTTTTAATGTTGCAAAAGGATTTGCTAACCATAATAATTTGGATACATAAAAACAGGATTAATCATGAAAATTCATCTAGATCCATTTTAATTGGATTTGCCATTAAGTCCAGTTTTATTTTATACTAAGAATACAATTTTTGTAAAAGATAGAAACGTTTCTTATCGTAAGAATAAACTATTTGTGTGATTTTGAAGTTCACTTCTATTCACTCATTTCAATTTGGTATAATTCTTTTATTTTTCGACTTTTCCTTTAGCTTTAGATTTCTACAGAATGTAACAATTTTTCTAATTAAAAAGTTTTTTTTACTTGTAAAAAAGTCTTGGTGATAGACTTGAACACCTTTAGAAATTAAAAATATCTCAACTCTAAAATGGATAGAAGGCTATCAAAAAATATTTTCAAAAATTAAATCAGGAAAAAAAAATTTAACTATTTTGATGCAAAATTATTAGTTTAGACTACTTGTGGCATCATTTCTTTGTGGTATAAAAAATAAACTAAGCATTTTATTTGTCCGTACCAACAAAAAAAATTTTTTTTTTTGGTAAGTGTACCGGTACGCCGTTAATTCGCTAGAAAGGCAGTACAAATTTTATCAATTAAATTTAAGAAAAATTTGCATTGATAAAATTCAAAAAATATAGGGGCAAAATAAAGTTTTATTACTATTACAATTTACTATTTTCAATTTTATTTTTTGCAAATGCTCAAAAAAAAATTCATGATCTGATTTAATTCGAAAAAAAAATTGATAATTTAAAAATTTTATTGCAAAGTAATTTTAATTTAAATTGTAAATAGTAATAGTAATAAAACTTTATTTTGCCAAAATAGGCTATTTTTTGTTGAGTTACCGTAAACTCGCGTACCGAAATTTTGCTTTTTTCCGATAATCTTGGTATGATTCCATTAAAAAGTAGATAAATTACCTTAAAAGAGATAACTCTCATCTTAAATTTAAATGCCTAATCAAACAATGTGGTGTTCCTTGAAATTCAGTGTAATGACCTCGGAAGTCATTTTCTATTTGAATTGGCCTTTTCTATTAATTTTAATTTAAAATATTGTTTTTTTTTGCATTTTAAATTCGGTATTAAAACTGAAAATACGGTTTTAACACCGCATTAAAATATATAGAAAAAAATAATAGATGCATGGGAAAAAAGCGAAATTTCTATTTCTAGCACTAGGGTTAAATACGCGAGTTTACGGTATGTCACAAGGAAATAATGTCACAAGTAGTGTACAACAAAAAGTTCAATTCTAAACTCATTATTCCTAAATAAGCAAACTCTTATATATTTCAACCCAAGTTTTAAAAAAAAAATTATTTTGTTTTCTTTTAAAATTTCTTTAAGAAATAAAGATTTTTTTTTTCTGAGCAAAAAAATTTCCACTCACAGCAATTTTATTAATTTCCTTTTAAAAAGTAATTTGAGTACGCATGAATATCAAGATACAAATTTCTAAGAAAATTTTCAATTAAAAAGCAATTCTAAGCTTGCTAATATATTCTAGAAGTATTTCATTCAGTCAACCTGATATTCTAATTCGAATTATTTTTATAAATACCTAAATAATTTAACTCTAATGTATTTTTTTTTAAATTTTGACCTCAAAAAAACATCATTGAGTACTTTAATAGTTACTGATTGTCGCAGTGGTATAATTTATCCAAACAATAAAAAAAAGAAACTTATTAAATACCCATTTTATATTTATTGTAATTTAATTTCTATATTTTTTTTTCAAAAGTCAATATTTAGTGTTAGGAAAAACAAATTTACAACTATTTGCTTATAGATAAATTTTCAAAGTCTTGTATTTTAAAATTTAAAGTTTTAAAATAAGAAAACCCTATTTTTTACACTTTGAAAAAATATTTCTCATCATAAGATAATTGAAATTCTTCGAAAACAGAATTTGACGAATGTTTGTTAAACGATAAGTCGTCGAACGTGAAATTATTTTAAACTTAAGCTAATAGAAAATATAGAATTGATTCGAAGTCGCGTCTCCGGAAATGTACTAAAATACCAAACTAATTAATTCTTTATCGATTTACTTAGAAATCAATAAATAAAATATTTATCATCTTTTTATTTATTTTTTCTAGGATCCTTTAAAAAACTGGGTCACATGAGCTATTCTTTAGTATTTTTTTTTAGGTTAATTTGATTTTAAATTTTTTGTATTTTTTCAAAGTTGTTTCGAATAATCAAAAAAATAGCTTGATTGTAATCGATACTAGTTTACAGACATATGGTCATTGTATTAGATAAGATAAAATTCCGATTTTATAAGAGGCAAACTTCGGATCGAATTTCAAAAATTTATTTTTATATTTTGCTTAAAGAATTTTTTTTTGTTGATTAAAGAAACAAAAATATTATTTCTTGTTAATCTCGCATAACTTGTTGCCCAGAAGTATTTACAATTAGCGAAAAAACGATTGAGAAAAACTAAAAAGGAAAAAAATTTAACTATTTGCATATATTACTTTTAAAAATAGTTATTTAAGTTAAAGAAAACAAAATTGATTATTTTTTTTTCAATTTTAAAGAGTTATTAACTTTTTAGAAATTTTTTTTATGTTGCATTAGGGGCAGAGTCCTAAAGATAATGCGATAGAACGATCGATTGATCGCGATCAATCGATCGATAAAAAAATTATGGTAAAAGATTTATCGCGATAAATCTTTTACCATAAATTTTTTATAAGAGGTGACTGAAAAATAAAATAAAGAATTTTTTTTATGTAGCCATCATTAAAATTTTAAATTTATAGGAAAAAAAATCGAAATGTTACAGAATCAATGATAGTCTTTATTACAGAGGTGATTTTGACATTTAGGTTTTACGTAAATAAAATTTTTTGCTTTTTTAAATTTAAAATATTTGCAGAGTTTTTCTTTGTAAACAGCTTTCGCCAAAAATTCTTAATGAAAAAGAAATTAAAAAAAAAACTTGATCTTGACTTAGAAAATATCAGGATTTAGTGAATGTTTGTTCGGAATTCAGATCTTTTCAATTTTTATTTATGAGCCATTTTAAACTATAGAGTAATAAAAAACAAAAAAATTTAGAAAAAAAAATTTTATTTTATTCAACAAATAATTTAAAATTAAAATGAGATCAAAGAGATTAGAGAAATAAAATCAAAAAATGATTCAATTTGATTGAATCAATAAAATTTCAAAAAATTTTTTTCGACAAAAATGCATCATTTTTGTTCAAGTTGATTAATCAAATAGCCTAAAATCCAACCGACTTTTTTACCATTTACATATTCAACAGCATCAACATTTTTCAAATCTTTGATACCATACATATCAAACAATCTCAAAATATAACTATTTTCCAAGCATAATTTGGTCAGTCTTTTCTTGCCAATGTCAGCATTGTTGTCTGTATTTAGCTTTTTAAGCTTTGTATAAGTCATTGAACATATCAAATAAGTTGATTCATTAAAAGCTTGTAGATTATTATTTAGATCAACATTAAGTAGCTTTGATGTCAAATCAAATGCTTCAAAATAATTTCCTAAAGCATAAAATTGAGATTCACTTGAAATTGTTGGCATATAGACACCATTAAATGAGCATTGATTTGAACCAAATGGACACTCTGATTGTGGTATGAGACGATCTATTTCCTCACGACATTTATTCTTTTTAGAATTACCATTAATTGTAAATACTTGATCTTTTTGAATAAGATTTTTGTCAATTGTAAAATCTTGATTTTGATCAAATATCAAACCATTTACACACGGGTTATCTAATATTTCATCACCAGTTATTTGTACACTAGATCCTTCTGGATAACATGATGCCAATAAATTACTATTAAAATTAAAATCCTTAATTGTTTTGGCATTGTACATGTTTAATATTTGATTGGTACCAAAACAAAGTGATGAATGTGTGTATATTTTATAATTTTGATTATTTGATAATTCAACATCGTATAGATATTCATTTAGATTGACATTTATGTTATTATAATTAACATTTTGAGGAACAAATGCAATTTGAGCTGAGGCGCCACCAATGTCCAAAATACCTCTTGGCGATTGAGATAAAGTTGAATCAAAATAATTAGCAGATAAAAATGACAAAAGTCCTTCTTCTTGTCCACTTATTAATTTAACTTGTGATGGATCTTTGAAATAATATTCTGATTGTGCAAAATAGAGTCTCAAATGATGAAATAAACTTTCGGCAAAATCTTTGTCTCGAATTCTATTTGATGAAAAAAAAAAGAAAAAAAAATTAATATTTAATATTATTTGGATACTGTAAGCTCAACATAATGTCACAAATATTTAAAATAATTTTTTGCTATTTTTGAGTGACATTTTTGTCTAGCTTTGAGTGACTTTTTATTCTTTTAACTTACTGTAAAAGTCTGACTCCAGCAGTAGCTAATAGACTAATGTATGTTTGAGATCTCTTTTCAATTGGAATTAATTCATTGGCCTTTTGCATACAATTAGAAAAATAAGGTGCTATTTGATCAACACTTGTGTATGAGCCCAAACCATTATCATTTAATTCACAATAAAGTTTTTGTTCAATTGAATCTTGTATTTTTAATTTGATTCTACCTAAAATATCAACTGGTTCCAATTGATACTTGTAAATATACATTCTTGTTCCTTTTGAACCAGCATCAAAAATAATTGCAAATTGTTCTTGGTCTACTAAAATGCTTTTAGAATAGACACTCATTAAAAAAATTGCTCCTAAAATTAATTGTCTAAGCATGTTTTAATTCTGAGCTTAATATTCGTTTTTTTCCGAATTTTCTACTTCTATTTTTTTTTAATCTCATTTTGAAAAAGTATTTATATTCATTTGAAGACTGGGTGTAACTTGAGATTTTGAAAGCTAATAATGTTTTATTCAATTTTATGTCATTTTTTTTTCACTTGTTTCCCTCTTTAGTCTTGATATGAATTATTCTTTTTAAACTTAAATCGAAATGTAAAAAACATGATTTAGTTTAAAAAATCACTTTTTTTTCATTAAACATTTTTCTTATCGGTTTTTATTTATTTTTTCCGAAATATTTATTTTAACCTAAAGATAAAAAAATAATTTTTGTTTTTATATATTTCAAAAAGTATGCTAAATATTCAATTAAAAATTAAATAGTGTAAAAAAATTTTAGTTTTAAAAGAGTAAAATCAATGAGTATTCATTTAATGATACCACACTGCTCTCGAATTAGCGTCGTAAGCATATTATTACCCGTACTAAAATACAATTTTTTTTAAAAAATTTTTTATGTGCAAATTTGCTTTAGAAAAAAATTTTAGGCCGTACCGTACACGCCATAAAATAAATATTTTGTTTTGACTAAAAAAAAAATACGTACGAGTACGGGTATGGGTACGCTTCGAGTGCGGTACCGTACGGGTACGCGTACGACGTTAATTCAAGGAATGCAGTATACAGTATTGACAAAATGAAAGAGAACGGCATGAATTTTCTTTATAATAAAATTAAAAAGCCGTCCTTTTTTGGCCGTTAATTTTTTTTAATCATCTTTTTTTTTGAATAAAATCTGACGATTTTCCTTAAAATTTAGCTCGCCGTAAACTGTGGTATAATAAGTGAACATACTCAAGTTGAAGTGATCATATTTTAGTTTAAGTAGAACATCGGTCTAGTTGCTACACTCATAGTCTTAACCACTGTGAATTAAGTAATTATACATAATTATAGATGTATAAATTTTGAATATTTACAGAAGCCAAGGGCTCACTGGAATTATGACTTGGACTGTGTTCATATTCCATAAAAATTGTGTCGGAGTTTGCCAAGGGAAGCCAAGGGCTCGATAAAATACTAAACTTAGAGTCAGTATTTTAGCGACATCAAGTAGTGCAATAGTAATACTTGATTTTTATCATAGTATTACTTAAATAAATATCACAGTCTTTTTTGTTTGTGGTTAAGAATATGATGTGTTAAGCTCTACTGCTGAGTTCTAAAAAGGACGAAACCGGTCTGTTGCTACACTCATAGTCTTAACCACTGTGAACAAAAATAACTACAAATACTTGAAACAACTTATATAAAACCTATTTTTCTAATAAGGAAAAAATCTAGAAGAGCAAGACTAATTAGAGTTCATAAAATGTCGGACATAAGCATTAACTTTTAAATCAAAATATTTAAAAGAAAACCCGGAGTCTTAAATGTTTTTTTTTTTTGAAATTTAACTAATTTGAGTTCATAAAATGAAAACTGTAAGTGAATCGATAAACATTTTTTGGAAATAGGCTGACTCTGTTCGAAACAACTGCTAGGTTGATCAAAGAATAATCAGGAATGATAATTCAATCAGGACTCAAAAAAAAAGCTTGTTATATGAAATAAATGAATATTCAAATGGTCAAAATGATTTTGGAAAAATAATAATGGATCGAATGAGGTTACTATCTGAAACTAAATACAAAAATAGCGAGGGAGTGAAAAATGAACTAACTCAAGCGGTGAAATAAGCCTTTTAAAATGACGAAATGTAAACGTAAGAATAAATTGAACAAACTCAAAATTAAATTGAATTAAATTGAATTAAAATTTTCAGGCCATGGGCTCCAAAAAAAAAAATTAGAAAACAAAAACTAAAAATATTTTATAAAATTATTATTTAAAATTTGTTTATTATTAATAATTAATAAACAAATACAGTAAATCACAGTTAACTCGAACTCGTCGGGAACGTAATAAAAGTTCGAGTTAACCTTCAGTGAGTTAACCGTCAAAATGAGAAAAAAGAAATTTTTTATCAAAATTTTATTTTTAAAAAATATTAAACAAAAAGTAAATAAAAATATTTATTTTTTAAATATTTCGGTAATTTTTAGCTGTTTTTTTTCTCCAGAATGAATTTCACTCTCTATTTGAACTAAATAATTCAAAAAAGTATTTTTGTCTTCTTATTTTGATTGATAAAAAATGCGCAATTTCGAAATGCAATCTTCTTGTTTATTTGGAATTTCAACTTGTTGAATATCTTTTTTTAAAGCGTCTTCATCAACATCATCATCGTCTGATTCGGGCTGAACTTGTTTGTTTGATTTTATATTTTCAACTATAATTTCATCAGTCAAACATGATGTTGTAATTAATTCATCATCAACTTTAGCATAATCTTCGAATGATATTTTATTAAGTTCTGAATCTTTTTTTTTATATCATTCCATATATCTACACAAATCTCTTTTTCAAAATTTTCATCTTCAATTTCTTCTTCTTCACATTTAAAACCTGATTTTTTAAAACAATTTTTGATTGTTAATGGTTTAACATCATTCCATGAAATTACTATATTGTCTATGGCTTCTTTGATACTAATCTCTTCTAAGTGTTCAAAATTATCAAATGTTTTGACCATTCTTTGTAAAATTTTTGCTCTATATTTCAGTTTGAAATTTTCTAAAACATCTTGGATTTTCATATTTACCAATTACTAATGGTTTTAATTTTTCTGTTCCATCTGAATTACACCCAAAGAGAATAGTTAATCTTTCTTTTGACTTCTTTCTGTCTGTACATTTTTCACCCTTAAACGCTTAGGTTTTGTTTGGAAGCATTTTATAAAAAAGCCCTCGTCTGCATTGAAAATAGTGATGGGTCAAAACTAAACTAATTTAGTCTAGTCGACTAAAAACTAGTTAACTAAATTTTAGTTAACTAAAAATTAGTCTACTAAAAATAAGTTAACTAAATTTTAGTTAACTAAAAATTAGTCGACTAAAAATTAGTTAACTAAAATTTAGTTAACTAAAATTTAGTTAACTAGTTTTTAGTTAACTAATTTTTAGTCGACCAATTTTTAGTTGCTCTTTTTAGTTAACTAATTTTTTTTTCCTGAAAATTTTAGGAAAAAATTAATTTTTGTTTTTATAACTATTTTTTTTTATCAATTTTTGAAATAATTAGCTTATTCTAATATTTTGGGATTGGAAATATTTTATTTTTAACATTTAAGTGTAAAAAAAAAATTAGATATTTTTTTTTGTCAAAAAAAAGTTTAAAAAAATTTGTATAAATTTTTATCTCTAGGTATGGCAAATTATTTTTTTTTGAACCTGGAAATGAAAAAATATGTTAATTAATTTTATTTCCCTTAAATTTTGAATTTTTTTCTATTTTCGAAATTTAAACTAAATTAGTTTAGTCGACTTAATTTTAGTTAACTAAAATTTAGTTAACTAATTTTTAGTCGGCTAATTTTTAGTTAACTAGTTTTTAGTTGACTTATTTTTAGTTAACTAATTTTTAGTTAACTAGTTTTTAGTTCACTTATTTTTAGTTAACTAATTTTTAGTTGACTTATTTTTAGTTAACTAAAACTAATGGAAAACTCCCATCACTAATTGAAAATATTTCTTGGCTCAAAACCATCGATGATACTTTGTATTTTTATCATCCATAATAGATTCTAGATTCTTCTCCCACATTGATTTTTAATGAAATTTTATTACGCAAGAGGAAACGCTAAAGCCAACCTCTGTTAGGTTTGAATTCAGTGTCTTTAAAATAAGTTGCGAATTGACTCGCTTTGGTCATGATGATGGGTCCGTTAATAGGGATTTTTTTTGCTCGAGCATCTTTGAACCAATCAAGCAATGCTAGTTCAATTTCTTCATATTTTAACGCTCTGATTTTTCGTTTTTTACAACCACCGGATTTATACTCTTTTACTATCTTTTCTTTGTGTTGCAACCAACCAGAAACTGTGCTTTTCTTAACGTTTAAATCTTGGCAAATTTCAGAAACTTTAGAAATATTTTTCGCATAGCAATCAGACCGTCGTATTTATCTTCAATGTCAACTAAATTAATTGATCTTTTTTGACCCCTCGAATTCATTATTAAAAATTTTTTGATTTTTAATACAAATATAAATATACATTTAAGTTGTATATTTATATTTGTATTAAACAAAAGATAATCAGTTAATTAATTAGCACTTTATTTAGTAATAAATATATAAGAATGGTTTTCTTTTATGAAAGTTCGAGATAAGTGTGAAATTTTTTAAAAATTTTGTTCAAAGTAGTACGAGTTATTCGTGTTTATGAGTTAACCGTGTTCGAGTTAAGCGAATTTTTTCACATTACAGGTATGGGATTTCCGCCGGGATTTTGGTTCGAGTTAAGCGTGTTTGAGTTAGCCGTGATATACTTTATATAAAATTTCTTTTTTTTTTATAACATGGGACGACTGGAAAAAATCTTCGCGATGATTTGTATACGAGGTCTCTGAATAAAATTAATCAATTAAAGGAACAAAACTAAAAAAAAATTTTAGTTAAATTTTAAATTAACCGCGATTTTTTATTAGAAATCGGTTTTAAATGTCATGTTTTATTTAAATATTATTTTAAAGTTCGCTAGGAATAAAATTGGTGGTTTCGATAAGTAAGATTTTGAGTTAAAACTGAAGTATCGTCTTTTAAAAAAAGAATTCTAATTAAATAAACCTAAAAATTGTGAGGAATTCTAATCTAAATTTTTCAGAAATTCAACTTTAAACCATAATCTTGATTAATTTTTGAAAATTCTCAATCAAAAATATATACATTTTAAACCTTATAGTGAAAGGTTAAGTGAAACTTGGATAAATATATTACTTAAGTAAAATTAATTGTTATTTAAAACCAGAAAGGTTAAATAATAAATAAAATTTAGAACCGTATATAGATAAATATACATAGGGTAATAAGGAACATGCCAGTTAGAGCAATTTTCGAATTATCAGTGGGTTTCGATCAGATAGGTCAAACCCAACTAAAGGATTTACGCAACAGACTTGAAGCCGGCATTAAAGAAATTAAAAAAAAAAGAGAAGAGGAAGAAATCATTAATCGCATTCGCAATTAAACAAAGCTTAGGCGATTGCGACAAACTTTTGGATAAAACAAAAGTCGAATTAAATTCGCATAAAATAGATGCAGAAAGGTTAGATTCGGAAAAAACTTCTACATTAAGAAAGTACGAATTGTTAAAAACCAGTTACAGTCATACACCAGTTATATCACTATGCAGTTATATCCCAATTCAGTTATATCATAAAAAATCTTTAGAACCGATTTCTTGAATCTAAATCAATGTAATTTTTAACCAGTTATATCACTAAAAAATGAACTTATTCCATATCACACCTCATTTATATCAAATAAAATATCAATACAAAAGTAAATTTCAAGCATTTTTTGTGTCCAGTTATATCACAAATTATGGCTAATAAATTTTTTTTTTTAACTTTATTATTATATGTTCGTTTTGTTTTGGTTTTTATAGACAATTAAAACAATAGATTTGAAATTTACTAATTAGAACAATAAACATTTTAATAAAAGGAATATGAAAAGGCGTGGTCATTATAGATAAAATAATGCATAATTAAAAATTATATAATTTAAACTAATATTTATAACTAATTCTATGTTAACAAATGTCGATTATTTGTTTAAATAAGCTTCTACAGCCAAAATCTTTTATTGGCTTCAAATAATATTAAAAATCAAATTTAAAATAGCGCATGCTCTTAAATTTAATTAGTTAAAAGTTATATTTGTATATTTATTATTTTTCGCTTGTATCACAACTCAGTTATATCACAGTTAACTGTTTGGACAAACATGCTGATATAACTGGGGTATGACTGTACAATGAGAAAGACCAGCTTTTAAAAGAAGCTGAAAAAACGATTGAAAAATCTAGAGAGGATATAAATACTTAAAACAGTAAAGTTGAAAACCTCGAAAAGGAAAAAGAGTCGACTCAGGATGTGGAAAATAAAAAACTAGCTAATGAATTAAAAAATCTTCAAAGTTTAATTGAAGTAAAGAATTTCAAAATTACTTAATCTAAAAATTAAGAGAGGAAATAGAAAAATTCCTAAAGCAATCCGAGGAAGAATCTAACAATCTTAAAGAAAGTCTCGAAAAAGTCAAAAAAGAACAAGAAGATGCTTTAAAAAGCCAAAAAGATTGATTAGATAAGAAACAAGGCGTCGAATTCGAATTATAATTAGAAAAAGAAGCGTTAAATAGATGCGAAAACGATAGCAGAAGGTTGAAAAGTGAAAACGAAGGTCTTTTCGAAATGAAAAATGAACTTCTTACACAAAGAAATTTCTTATCAGATAAGGTTAAGCTTTTAGAAAAATTATCTAAATATCAAAATAGCTCTTACAAAGAAAATTTTTACAAATTCGATCCTAGATACGAAATGTCTTTTTCGAACTCTAATATGAATTTGTATGAATCCACGGTAAAAAAAAAAGAGGATGGTGTTCCATTTAATCAAGAAAGAATCTTAAACGAAACTAAAAAGATGGAAAAAACACCTAAAATAACAAACTTTAAATTAGAAAAGGTAGAATATTCTGATAACTCTAAATCAAGTGAGAACTCTGAAGAAAGCCAATCTGAATCTGAAAATTCTACAAATTCTAGCAGTATTGATACAGAAAGCAGTACATCATCTACTAGCAGTAGCAGAGAAAGTAGCCTCGATAGGAAATCAAAAAAAGAAAAGAAAAAAGATATAGATAAGAAATCGGATAAGAGAAAATCCCGCTCTAAGTACGTAGTTGAAAAGTCAAAAACTTGTCATATAGGGATCTCATCTTTAAAAATACTACCATTAAGGAATTTCATGGCAGAGGTAAAGAACAAGTTGAAGACTGGCTCTATACTGTTGATAGAGTATTTAAGGGTTGTGGCATAATAAGTGATGAAAATAAAGTTCTTCAGGCAAACTCATTTTTAAGAGATGTCGCACTTCATAACTTTAAAGCCTTAGAAAGAACAAAAAAGGATATTAGTTGGTCTGATTTTTCCAAACATAAGACTAAGAAATACAAACCAACTGATCACGAATTTAAGTTAAGAGAAAAGTTAAAGAACTTAAAAGCAAAAAGAGATATTAGTAGCTATGTAAAAGAATTTAGAATCTTAATGAATCAAATAAGTAGCATGGATGAAACTGATAAAATTAGTTATTTTACATACGGACTTTCAGGTCTTACGTCAGGATACGTGAAATTCTGTAAACCAAAAACTTTAGATAAAGCAATAGAAGTAGCAGAAAATTACGAAGCATTTAAAATGTTGGAAAATCCGAAAAATGCAGACATTTTCTTCGCAGGTTCAAAATCAGGCTTTAAAGTTAAATTAAAGAATAAGCATTACCTTTATAAACATAAAAAAGATCAAAAATACAAATCGGATCATAAGCAAGGTAGTAGTAAACCTAAGTATTAAAAGAAAATAGTCTGTTACGGATGTGGCTGAGAAGGACACTACATAAACCAATGATATAAAATAAATAATCGTCGTCGAAGCATTGAGAAAAAAGAGAAAAATAATAAAAGAAATAAATCGGAACGTAAGAATAAAAGTAATTAAAACAAAAAAGCAATGACTGTCGAAGATTTGACAAGATTATAAAGAATGCAAAAATGTCAAGTTTGACATCGAAAAGACAACCGAAACTCCAGTAATGTCCTTATAGACAAGCGAATACAGTAAACAACGAACTAAGAGCTGAAGTAAAGAAAATGCTTGATGCCGGGATAATAAGATCAGGCAAAGCAGGTACATGGGCATCACCAGCATTTCTTATCAAACAAAAAGGTGGCTCTCGATTTGTCGTGGATTACAGAAAACTCAACTCAATGACAAAGCCATTTCTACACAAAATTGTTTTTTAGTACGGGTAATAATATGCTTACGACGCTAATTCGAGAGCAGTGTGGTATCATTAAATGAATACTCATTGATTTTACTCTTTTAAAACTAAAATTTTTTTACACTATTTAATTTTTAATTGAATATTTAGCATACTTTTTGAAATATATAAAAACAAAAATTATTTTTTTATCTTTAGGTTAAAATAAATATTTCGGAAAAAATAAATAAAAACCGATAAGAAAAATGTTTAATGAAAAAAAAGTGATTTTTTAAACTAAATCATGTTTTTTACATTTCGATTTAAGTTTAAAAAGAATAATTCATATCAAGACTAAAGAGGGAAACAAGTGAAAAAAAAATGACATAAAATTGAATAAAACATTATTAGCTTTCAAAATCTCAAGTTACACCCAGTCTTCAAATGAATATAAATACTTTTTCAAAATGAGATTAAAAAAAAATAGAAGTAGAAAATTCGGAAAAAAACGAATATTAAGCTCAGAATTAAAACATGCTTAGACAATTAATTTTAGGAGCAATTTTTTTAATGAGTGTCTATTCTAAAAGCATTTTAGTAGACCAAGAACAATTTGCAATTATTTTTGATGCTGGTTCAAAAGGAACAAGAATGTATATTTACAAGTATCAATTGGAACCAGTTGATATTTTAGGTAGAATCAAATTAAAAATACAAGATTCAATTGAACAAAAACTTTATTGTGAATTAAATGATAATGGTTTGGGCTCATACACAAGTGTTGATCAAATAGCACCTTATTTTTCTAATTGTATGCAAAAGGCCAATGAATTAATTCCAATTGAAAAGAGATCTCAAACATACATTAGTCTATTAGCTACTGCTGGAGTCAGACTTTTACAGTAAGTTAAAAGAATAAAAAGTCACTCAAAGCTAGACAAAAATGTCACTCAAAAATAGCAAAAAATTATTTTAAATATTTGTGACATTATGTTGAGCTTACAGTATCCAAATAATATTAAATATTAATTTTTTTTTCTTTTTTTTTTCATCAAATAGAATTCGAGACAAAGATTTTGCCGAAAGTTTATTTCATCATTTGAGACTCTATTTTGCACAATCAGAATATTATTTCAAAGATCCATCACAAGTTAAATTAATAAGTGGACAAGAAGAAGGACTTTTGTCATTTTTATCTGCTAATTATTTTGATTCAACTTTATCTCAATCGCCAAGAGGTATTTTGGACATTGGTGGCGCCTCAGCTCAAATTGCATTTGTTCCTCAAAATGTTAATTATAATAACATAAATGTCAATCTAAATGAATATCTATACGATGTTGAATTATCAAATAATCAAAATTATAAAATATACACACATTCATCACTTTGTTTTGGTACCAATCAAATATTAAACATGTACAATGCCAAAACAATTAAGGATTTTAATTTTAATAGTAATTTATTGGCATCATGTTATCCAGAAGGATCTAGTGTACAAATAACTGGTGATGAAATATTAGATAACCCGTGTGTAAATGGTTTGATATTTGATCAAAATCAAGATTTTACAATTGACAAAAATCTTATTCAAAAAGATCAAGTATTTACAATTAATGGTAATTCTAAAAAGAATAAATGTCGTGAGGAAATAGATCGTCTCATACCACAATCAGAGTGTCCATTTGGTTCAAATCAATGCTCATTTAATGGTGTCTATATGCCAACAATTTCAAGTGAATCTCAATTTTATGCTTTAGGAAATTATTTTGAAGCATTTGATTTGACATCAAAGCTACTTAATGTTGATCTAAATAATAATCTACAAGCTTTTAATGAATCAACTTATTTGATATGTTCAATGACTTATACAAAGCTTAAAAAGCTAAATACAGACAACAATGCTGACATTGGCAAGAAAAGATTGACCAAATTATGCTTGGAAAATAGTTATATTTTGAGATTGTTTGATATGTATGGTATCAAAGATTTGAAAAATGTTGATGCTGTTGAATATGTTAATGGTAAAAAAGTCGGTTGGATTTTAGGCTATTTGATTAATCAACTTGAACAAAAATGATGCATTTTTGTCGAAAAAAATTTTTTGAAATTTTATTGATTCAATCAAATTGAATCATTTTTTGATTTTATTTCTATAATCTCTTTGATCTCATTTTAATTTAAATTATTTGTTGAATAAAATAAAATTTTTTTTTCTTAATTTTTTTGTCTTTGATTACTCTATTACGATTACTATCTTAATCAAGTTTCATCATCTACATAGTTTAAAATTGCTCATAAGTAAAATTAGAAAAGCTCTTAATTTCGAACAAACATTCACTTAAGCCTCGATTTTTAAATATTTTTTTTAGGCAAAAATCATTTTACTAACCTTTTAGAGGATACCTGAAAAAGAAACACCCCCCATTTTCTATAAAAACAAACACCTGGGTGTTTTTTTGGGAAATCGATTTTCGATTTTGGGTTACTATATATCAAAAAATTTGTCTTTTTTTCTAGTTTATAAGACTTATTTTTGATTTTTCATATGTTCGCTTTTTTTGGTAGTTTTTGCATAAAAAGTAATTTTAAAAGTTAAACACCAGGGTGTTTTTTGAGTTTGTGTACTTTACACCCCCCATGAAATTTTAACAATAAATTATGCTCATAAAATCATTACTAAACGGTACCCATGTAAACTGAAACAAAATTATAAAATCAAAAAAATAGCTTTTTTTAATGAAATTAGATGACTTTTACTGAATTCTAGTCAAAAAAAATATCTCTAAAACTCTTCGTAAACTTAAAAAATATCTCTAAAACTATCTCGCTCTTCGTTAACTTAAGCGTTAAGCTATTAACTTTTTAAATTGAAAGAGATTGATATTAATTTAATAATAAAATTTATTGATTAGTATTTCAGCTAACAAATTAAACATATAATTTCCATTTTAATCTAAAACTTTAAAAAAAAAATATATTTAAAAAAAAAATTTTTTTTTTTCTCTTCATCGGCCATACAATATACATGTAATTTAAATCAAACAAAAAAAGAAAAAACACTAAAACAACAATAATTTTTTTTTTGGTTTAAAAAATTTCTGTTCCAGAATTATTTAAAATACCCTTGGTTAATAAAGTTTGAACAAGCATATTTTTCAAATAGCTTATTTCAATTTGTATAAGCTCTATGCGCTGTCTTATTTGATCATTATCCTTCTCTAAATTTTGCTTTGTTTGAAATAGACTTTCTCTTTCATTTGATTTTTTAATTCTATATCTCGTAGCTGCTTCTTTATTTGACTCTTTTTTAATTGGATCTAAATCTTTAGAGTCCAAACGACTACCACGTGATCCCATTGTGAAATATTTCGAGTCATAACTTTGCAAACTACAAGAGTCATCATTGTAAACAGACTCGTCAAATGTGTTTTCATTATGATTATTAATTTTTAAGTCTTCCTCGTCGTCTATTGAACGTTTTCGTTTTTGAGCTTTTTGTGCTTTAATTGGAGTTTTTCGTGCCTTTTTTGGCTCGTCATAAATCTCATCTGAAAAAGGTTTCTTTTTTTTGATAAGTCTCATTGAAACTCGTGAAGGAGTCGGCGTTAGAGTTACAGGATTTACATTTTTTATGTCATTATTTTCTTCTAAATTATCATTACTCTCTGCTAAACTAACTATTTGACTTGTTTCTTTATTTTCAAAGTCATCTAGAACTCGAGTTGTTGTGTTGATTGATATTTGAGGCAAATAGTTTGGTGTTGTGTCTGAGCTGACTGATTCGAGTAGACGAACAATATCAGGATCTTGTTGTTGTAAAATGTCAAATATATCAAAGTCAATTTCGTCTTTGATCTCTTTTTGTTCGTTTAAATCGACAGATATGAAATTACTCGGGTTAATAGGTGGTTCTTCGTTGAGAAATGAAAATTCATTTTGATCGCTAAGTGTACAGCTTAGGAGTAGATCTTGATTTTCGATAAATGGATTGCTCATTTTTTGGCAAATTTTTTTTTGAAATATTTCAATTTATATTTGAAACTTATATAATTTTGAAATTTGTTTTTTTTTTTTGTTCTATCTATGTAATAGAATTATGTAAAGGTATTGAAATAAATGTGTTTTGCTTTTTTTTTGTTTTTGTTCTGAATGCAAGTATTTATTTAAATAGCGTTTGATTCATGATGAGTTTTTTCTTTTTTTTTATTTGAATTTTTAATTATGACGCACGATTTCAAGCCTTAAGTCTCAAAAGTTTAGTTCATGTATTTTTTATTTTAATGCTTTATTTTTGTGTATTGCTAGAAATTTCTTCAAGTTTTATTTGCAATTATTTTTACCGAAAATTTTTCAAGATAAAATTTAAACAACACCAAAAATGTATTGTTAAACTTTGTTTTTATAGAACTTACGATAAAGTTAAACTAAAAAGTATAATATCTATATCGGCGAAAAAATTATTCAGTGATTTTATTAATGAAATGAATGCACAAACTTTTCAGCTTTAAAGTTTACAATTTTGAAAAAAATAATTTATGTACCGAGTTCTGATATAGAACTTATACGGTATTCCAAAAATGATTCAAATTTTAAACTTAAACTTTTTATAAAAAATGTGGCGGTGATGAAGTTCATTTCGATTCACACTTTTCAATTCGTTCAATTTGATATAACTTTTTTTTAATTTTATACTATTGCTTTAGTTTTAAACAACTACAAAATTTAACAACTTTACTTCATCACAGAATTGGTCAAAAGTAAAAAAAAAAAGTCTAAAAGTCGCTAAAGCCAAGTCAAAGTTTACTTTTTAGTCAACTTTTACTTTCATAAAAAAATTTTTTCTTTTCTTTTCAAAGTCAAGTCATTACTTTACTTTACTTTACTTCAGTATTTAATTGAAATTCAAGTAACGACTTGACTTTAAAAAAAATTTTTAAGTCAATTCAAAACTTTACTTTATTATTAAAAAAGAATATAACTAAAGTTTTTACTTTACTTTGACTTTGTGACTTTGACTTTTGACCAACTCTGCTACACCAAAATATGAAAAGTTTTTGTTGACTTCCTTATTTGTTTATCACCAGAAAATTGACAATATTAAGTTAGCTTTGACTTGGAAAAAAAGGCCCTGGTAATGCTAAGAACACTGCTTAAAAAAAGTCTATTTAGTATAAACCTTATAACATCATCATTATTACTTAATATACGGTCAGTTCTGTATAAAGAGTTCCATTGGTAAAGTCATCATAAATCTTCAGGGTACTTAGATTTAGTAATTTCAAAAAGCAAACCACACTTTATTGTAAAGAATGAAAAGTTAGTATAGGAAAGTGTCATATTCAAAAGTCATATAACGTATTTGTCTCGATTTTAAGAACATGTCACTCTATTTATAATGACATACCATCGTTTTAATTTTATAAGACCCTGTCCGTAATTACGGGTAATCGGTATTAGTGACATGTCGTTAAAATCGAGACAAATACGTTATCATCCCCCAGATCGGCTATATTGCCTAATTCAGAAATTAAAAAAAAACATATCAGATTTTTTTGTGAATATTGAGGGAATAAAGTTACCCCAGTGTTGTGATTTTCATGAAAATAAGTTATATCGTTCAGGAAATACTAGAAAAAACAGGGGCATATATCAAGTATGTGAACTCTCAAAAAACAACAAAAAGCTTAAAGTGTGATATGTGAACTTTAAAAAAAAAAGATCACTAATTTTTATGTGTCAAAAAAAAGGTGAACTTTAAAAAATAATTTATTAAATAATTAAATTATATTAATTAGATAATCTGTCTTATGCTTTCTAATCAAATAATTAATTTAGAATATCAAAGAAAAAAAAAGATATTTTTGTGACAATGTTATCCTCATCATTGACCTTTCTTTAACTGCCTTTCCGGTGATGGGCCAATGGTTCGAGTCGTTGGATGGGGGAGCTGGGATTATAAATTAATTAGCGACCCTAGTTGATTCAAGGGTCCGGTTTCAAGTCCCCACTCCTGTCACAAAAAATTTTCACCCAAATTAAAAAAAAAATTAGCTTTCTTTTCTAGTAAAGGAAAATTTTAAAAAATAAATCATACAATTTAGTTTTAATTTGTTCTCTATTACAAAAAATTTTTTCATAAAACCTTTGATTTTACATACTCACTAGTTGATAAATTTCGTTTTTAGTCATTTTAAAATAAGTGAACTTTTGCGAAATAAAAAAAAAGTTCACCAATTAAAAATAGCAAATTAATTTGTGAACTTCGTTTTATTTATTATGCAAAAGTTCACTTATTTTATTTTTGAGGCAAAATTTGTGATCTAAAGTTCACAAACTAGACATATGCCAAAACAGGTTTTTGAGGATTGTCATCCTTATTAATTTTTTGGTGATTTAAATCTTCTCAAAATCTGAAAAAATTTAAAAATTTTGAATTTTACTAAAATGTTTTCTTGGGAGTCAACTTTTAAAATCTTTAAGTTATTAGCTGCATGGTAGCATACCGTAGATCCTAAAATACAAGCTCCCTCAAATAAAAGCGCGAGGCTTGTATTTGAGACAAAAAAAACCTTTTATTTGATTTTTTTTCGATTCAAAAATTGTCTCGATTAGAAGATTGTTTTATTTTAAATTAAAATCTTTTTGTTCTTTTGTTTGAGTCTTTTTTTAGGACCAAAAAAAAATTCAAATAGAAGGTCTTCAAAAGATGGCGACTCGATCTTGTATTTGAGGAATTACGGTAATATCCAAAACACTTGAAAAAATTTATTTCGTTAAAAAATAGCATTTAAAATGATGAATTCAATTGAGTGAATAGAAATACATTTTACAGCCTCCAAAATTTCCTATTTCGACACAGTACCATGATCTCTGTATATAAATGTAAACATATTTTTTGTTCTTCTACTGTGTTTCAAAAAAAAATTTAATGGTTTAGTACGGGTACGGTATGGGTACAGATTAGGGATGAATACAGTATTTAGTAAGGTTCCCTAAATTATTAAACTTCGTTAACAATTATCCATTCAGAGAAAAAAAAAATAAGTCAACGTCTAAAAGCTTGGTTAATACTAAAAAGAAGGTTTTAAAAAACTCTTTTTCAAAAATTTTGAATGGCTATAATTTTTGTTAAAAATTGATTTTTTTAATAAATTAATTCAAAATTTTTATTTTACTCTTGTAAACCGAAAACTCGACCTTAATTTTGCTTAAGATCAGGAAAAACCTTTTTTGCGCAGGCTCCAAAATTTAGGACACTATAACATGGGGAAGATGGTACTAGAGTCAACTCGCAATTATGTCACGGACTTGGTTCTGAAAAATTTTGGGGATATAAACAAATTGGGACACAATTGAAAAATAAAATTTTTTGAAAATTTATTTACAATTTTTTTAAACGACATTAAAACTAATTAAAAAATTTTTTTAGTTACAAGACGGATAAGAAATTAATTTTTCAACTAAAAACAGTTTAAAATTTCATTCTGTTTGAG
Source organism: Brachionus calyciflorus (assembly GCA_002922825.1). Taxonomy (NCBI): domain Eukaryota; kingdom Metazoa; phylum Rotifera; class Eurotatoria; order Ploima; family Brachionidae; genus Brachionus; species Brachionus calyciflorus. The sequence goes on from NTPY01000054.1 coordinate 78,238, forward strand.
TTTTCTAAAATGTTTCTAACATATGTAATTGATGAAGATTTAGATGAAGTCATATCATTTCAATGATGGTGATTTTAGTTTCGTTTGTTATCTTTTGTCTTTTTTTAAAAGTCATTTTATAGGCTTTATTAATAAATAACAATTGATGAAAAAAAACTGAACATTATAATTTTTTACTTAATTAGTATACGTACAAAAAATTATTTTAATGTAAAAACACCTCCGTGACTTTACTATAATAAAATTTTATAGTAAAATATTCATATAGATTGCAAATTTAACGTGCCATAAATAAAAGTGGGGACTATTTAATGGGAAAAAATATTGAATAAATTTACATTGTTATAAATGTAAAGAAATCTGTTCTTCGTATTTTAGGGGATAGAATCAAAAAGGGACTTAATAGTAGTGGGACATATAGGCGAGTTGACTGTAAGTGCCTGCATCAAAACAGAATTTTCGGTTTTTAGTGCCGCATTAAAAAGCAAGGGAATACGGTATTTCGTTTTGATTATTAGAATTTGGATTAGTTCTTAATAAGTTTGCAGTTGACTTTTTAAAATGTTGTAGTCGAAACTTGAGTATGACTAGACACAGATTAAAGATTATTTTTTAAAAAAATTTATTTAAAACAATTTAAAAAATCCATAAATAAAAAAAATTAATCAAGTAATAAATCTGTATTTAAATAAATATTATTAATCCATAGAGCAGTTTGCCAAGCTTTACTTTTACTCTTAAAGTCATCAAAATAAATCATGTTATCACTTTGATTACTTTTGAAAAGATTGCATAAAACATTAAAAGAATTCTCTAGTATTTCCTTGGCATATTCCAAATACAAATCGTCATTTATTCCTTTTAAATATTTAATATTATTTCCTAAAAATTCTTCAATAAAACCACCGCCTTTAACATAATAACCATTTTTTAAAACATTTTCCAATCGTTTTAAATTATGTTTTAAACTCTCTAAAATTATAGTCTCATTTATTTTAAGTCTTGATTCAATTATAATCGATATTAAACGATCACAATCCGAATTCGATATTTTTATATAATTTCCACTCAAACACTTTTCATCGAATTTTGATTCTTTTTTAAGAAAACTTATTTCTATGCTTAACAATTTTCCCTCGTCAAAATCTTCAATATAAGTCAAACAATAATCTCTGAACAAATTTAAATGCTTGAAATTTTTCAATACTAAAATATTATTCAAATCACAAAACTCTTGGACTTTCTTGTCCAAATAACCCTTAGCTATAATCATTTCAATTTTATAACTTACTAAAATATTAGTTAATTTATTAAACCAAATTTCATCCGATGAATATCCACTGAGATTACTTGTAAATTTTTCCAAATTTAAATTCTTATTAAAACCCAAATGAGCATAATCAAATGAAATATTCGCATCGAATATTATAGTTTGTAAATTTTTTAGATTTAAGTGTTTAAATTTTGAATAAATTTCGTCATTTAAAGACAAGTATAGACCGTTTTTAACTCGAAAATTAAAACTATTAGTCGAATTTGATAAATAGTTTGTATTTGAAGAAAGATATAAAATATCATCTTGGTCAAATTTTTTATTTTTAAGTTTTTTTACAAAAGAATTTACTAAATATGTTATGGAATTATCATTTCGACATAAACTTTTTATAAAATTTTCATTTAAATCACGTAAATGAATCAAATGTTCACTTTTAATCAATTCAATAGACTTAGCTAAAATTTTATTGAGTGAATTAGACAATTTTCGATTGTCTAAATTATTAATTTGTTTAAAATATTTGATTTCTTTGAATAGGATTAAAGTGAATATGATTGCTGTTTTGGTTGAACATACGTTTGAATTATGAAATGACGATATGGTATTTATTAAAAGTTGGACAAATTTATCTTTTACAATTAGACTACCATCAATTATGGATTCTATTTCTTGAAATGGACATTTAATTAAACTAATACAATCATCTTTGACTATACATTTTGTAATTTCTTGATTGGCTAATAGAGGTCGTAACGAATGGTAGATGGATTCAAATTTTGAATAATCTATGTGAGTTATATTCATTCCAAGTAATCAATATTTTTTTATAATTAAGACCCTTTTTATTTAGAGGAATTTTTTTAAAAAATGTTTTTACTTAATGCCAATGGAAATTATTAATATTGTAATGTAGTCAATTATGTCTTTTAGAAAAGCATTATAAAAGTAACATTTCTTACCAGATAAGTATTTTTAGTGATGCAGAGTAAAACTTCCTGATAATCTACACTCTAATTATTTTATTCGGGAAATAGCCTATTTTATTTTGTAATTAATTAAAAATATTTTTATTTTTTTATTTGGGTGAAACTTTTTTGTGGCAGAAGTGGGGACTTGAACCCTTGAATCAACTAGGATCGCTAATTAATTCAAAATCCCAGGTCCCCCATCCAACGACTCGAATCATGGGGCCATCACCGGCCTAATTAAAAATATTATTGGAGATACAATTTGTATATGCCTGATTATAAAAACAATAAAAAAACTAATTATTTAAGATTAAGTATAAATAATTATTTGACTCTGTTTAAAAAACTTGTAGTATTACAATTTTCATTAAAAATTCAAAAGTTCATTTTATAATTAATAAATTTTGATGAAGTTATTACATAATTAAATAGTAACCTAGACTTGGCTCAGATATAAAATCGACTAATTATTTTTTGACTTTTCTTATGAAAAACATGTTTCCTTTTAGAAAAGAAAATTTTTGGTTGAAAAATCATGTTGTTTTATTTAATGGAATCTGGCTTCATAATTTAGTCTGTTTAGATGAAAGAAAAGTGAAGAGTTTGTTTATTTTGCGTTTAGTTTTCAGACTTAATTTCAGAAAATGTTAAATCTAATTAATTTAGATTGACAAAACATCGTGGAATCATCTTAGAACACACTTCTTTTGATGAAAGATCAAATTTAGAAATTCTAGGTGAAAAGAATGACGCAAATTATATCCAATCGAAAGTGCATGGTGTTATATTAAGAATTATGTTCGAAAAAGAAGAGATCGAAAAAATGAAGGAATGCTAATTTTGATTGAAAAAGGGATAAAAAGTTTAAAGAATCTTTGGCATCGTTTTCGGCAAGCAAAACATATGTATAAGTCTTTAAAACTATATACTGATGTTATTAAACTTCTTTACGATGCCTGAACCCATCAAATTAAACAACATACGCAACTTTTTGGGGGTATAAAATCATGGTCAGAGTTAATTTTTTTCGACTAAAAGAACTGAATTTACATTGTTAAGTAAAATTGTGTTGTCAAAGTTTTCCATTTAAGTTCAAAAAATTCGTCTTATCGGAGTTTAGATTTACTAGAATTGTACAAAAAAATTATGACTCCGTAACTACGGTTTATGATTTTAGGTACTATAAACTTTTTTAAATATTTGTTTTTAATTTAAACCGGGATGTTTCGATTAAAAACGGCTCTTATTCGAATGTAAGACGTTATTTCAAATTTATCAAATGCTATGATCGATGAATTTTAAGTGAAAATTAACTACTATTCCATGTTACCAAAACTTATTCTAATACAGTAAAAATTAATCGATAAATACTTATAGAAATATCAGTTAAGATAGTTCATGCTTGGATAGAACTTTAGCCGAGCCTTTAGTCTTTTGCTTTTAAATTAGTTTCAGATTTTTATTAGAAACATGAATATATAGTAATTAAAAATCGTCTTTAGTTAAGTTTTCTATCAAATTGTTTAATTTGTTATCGTCGGATACATAAAGCTCTTCAATAAACTCATTGGCTGACTCTAATAGATAATTCATTTTTTCAAATTCATCTAAGGCCATCGGTTCTGCAAAGGAAACTTGCCATCTATCATATCTATTATTTAGTTTTTCATACATTGCATTGTCAACATTAGATTCTTGTGATTCTAAAGCAACTTTGTGAAAGTTCTTTGCCCAAAATAATTGACCTTGGCAAATATTTGGGTCGAATGGATCTGGAATATAACTTCCTAGGAAATAATCTTGGTTAGATTTTATATTCGTTAATAGTTAAAAAAGATAAATATACCTGTGCCCATTGAAAGAACGGAAATATTTTCACGATTTATTTCGTATCTTAACGCTTCATTATAAGCAGCGTTTGTCGGATTGTTTAGATGTATACCCCCGTCTAAAAAATGGCCTTTGTTTTTTATTTCATAAATAGGAAAAAATGTTGGAGCTGCAGTAGAAGCCATTACTGCATTTAAAAGTGATTCATTTTTTGTCGAATCTATTTTTGCATCAAACCTATTGAACAAATACGTATTGGACATATCATACTGATTTACTGCAGGGATCACTAAGTCAGTCAGACTATCTTTTAATGTGCTATCAAAGAAATTATTTTTGAAACAATCATATCTTCCTTTCACTGAGTATTTGTCACTTAAAAGATATGTTCCAAAAATTGAATCAATAAAACTTTTTTCTCCTGCTGAAAATATATTTTTTGAGTGTTGTTGGAATAAATTTAAAATATTTAAAGCAGAATAATTCGGTGTTGATCTTGAAAATGTGCTTTGGTAATGCCTTTCTCCAATATATAGAATTTCCTTTTTTGGTAAAGATAAGGACGCAGCTATAATCGAACCAGTCGAAGTGCCTGAAATCATATTGAATAAATGTGAAATAGGCCGTTTTGTTTGCTTTTCTATTTCACATAACCAAAATGCAGGGATAACTCCTCGCACTCCTCCACCGTCTATAGAAAGTATTCTATATTTTTTTTCTGAATTTTGCTTTTTTAAAAACCATTCTTCACTTTTTAAAATTTCTGTTTCCTTGAAAGTTTTAAGTTTTATTTCTACACTTGATTGATCTAAACGTTTTAAAATCGTTTTTTGTAGTTCAAGTTCTTTTACATTTTTTGTCTTTGTAATTGCCAAAGCCTGAGTAATTGAATCTAGTGCTTCATTATTTTTTTTTATTTTTCGATAAGCAATACTTGAAATCAACCAAAATTCAGGCTCATCACCCAATAGCTTTGAGTTTTTAGACAAGAAATCTATTGCATTTCGATACTTTGAAAGCTTAATTAAACACTTAGCATGTCCAATACAAGCTTCAATGTCTAATTTATCTAATGAAATAGCTTCTTCATAATTTATCATTGCTTCTTTCCAATTTTTTAGGCTTTCTATATGATTTTTTTTTTCGAGCGATGTAGCTTGTTCTCTAAAATAAACAGCTTTCTGTTTGTAAAGAGTCATCTTTTTTTTTGGATCTTTTGTATTTGCCAATAAATTATTAATGTATTCTACATCAATATTATAAAGAATTTCTTGGCGTATATTTTCTGTTCTAGCTTTTTTTACTTCAATATTTTTTCCAGTTAATATCCAAAAAAAGTCTTCCAAAGCTTCTAATCTAAGAGAAGCTTTACCAACAAACTGATAATTTTCATCTACTGACTTTCTAACTTCTTTGATTATTTTTTCGGCTTGATTTATTTCATCTTCTTGGTTCTTTAAAAGACGTAGAATGACTTTGTTTATACAAGCTATATTCCGTAGTTCTTCAAGTCTAAAATGAAATGTCATATTTTTTGAGTCGTTTAAATGCTCTTTGGCAATCGATGTATAATTTCTTTTTTGATAAATTTCTTTAAAAGTGTTAAAATTTTTTTTTATTAGTCCGATCTTTTTTAATCGAAGTTCTGTAACTATTTCATCTAGCTTCTTAGCTTCAGTCCCAAGTTTTTCATCCATTGTTGCTGTGAACATTCCAAGGGCTAAATTTTGTAAGTCACCCGATGTAAAATTTTCAAGATTCAAGTTTTTACCACTAATTAGAGCTTCTCCAATCGAATTTAAAAGATATGCTATACCATCAGGTCTAAACCCATGATTTAATAAAGTTGATATAATTTGTTTCGTATCAATTGAATCGTTCAAATCGTTTAACTTTACCAAGCATTTATTTGTCGTATATTCTTTAGAAAGTTCATTTAAAAATTCTTGATACATTTGTTTATCAAAAAAGCCAAAAGCTGCTTGCAGAATCTTATTTAATTCTTCTCTTATTTTTGGCTCTTGCAATAATTGATTGCCTTTTTTAATTAAATTCGTACCAGCAAATAAGCCGGTAGCTAGAAAGCAGGCTCCAAATCCAATCCAAGCAATAGGACCAAAAGCAATAGCAGTTCCAGCAGTTATACCTGACAAAACAGCTCCGCCTAGAGCCGTTGCACCAACTCCAGAACCAGTTCCTAATAATAAAGCCCCAGCTACTTTATGTCTTACACCTTGTGATTTACTAATTAATATTTCTTCCCTGCTCGTTTGATATTGCACAATTTCACGATCACTTTTTATGATCAGTTTACTTAAGTTTTTAGTAAGCTCATCGCTTATCGAGTCGTCTATAGCAACCCTTTTATCAAAAGGAAATATAGTATTTAGAATAGTACCGGATGAACCAATATAACCAAGTGTAGATATAGTATTATTTTGATTTAAAAGCACTAAATCTTGGTTCCTGTTTTGTTTCGTATTTTTTTGAGTATTTTCAGCCACAATCGCACCAGTTACTTTATCATATATTCTTTTCGCAACATTTATATCTTTATCAGTTAATAAATTAGAGTTTTTCATTACAAGACGAAGTGCTGATAAAGCATAAAGTTGTGAAACCAAAAAGTCTTCTTTTGATGCGTAGAGTAAAAGTGAAATGTATCCTCTTATTTCTAATTGACCCTTGATATTATTTGTTTCATGAGAATGTTTTAAAGCTACTTTATAATCAGAAATAGCATTTTTCAAACATTCTTTATGTTTTTCAATAACAATTTTTTCGCTTAAATTAATTTCATTTTTGTCAATTATCTCTATTTGATCAAACTGTCTCTCTAAAATTTTATTATAATCTTTTGCCATTTGCCAATATTTGTATGCTGTTTCCATTTTTTCATTAAAATTAGAATTGTCATATTTTTTTAATAGTTTGTCTTTTAAATCAGAAATGTAAAAATAAAATTCATTAGCGAGATTTAAATAAATGTTAGGTAGCCAGTTTTTTATTTTGTCAGGATGAAAATGAAGTGACAATTTTTTAAAATGTTTGTTAATTGGATCAAAATTCATTTCTACATTACATAATATTAGAAATTCATTGTGTGCTTCTAATGCTTTATTCATAAAATTAATTCTCTTAGATATTAGCATTTTATTCGAAGGATATTCTTTCAAATATTCCAAAATGGTCTCCATTTCTTCATGATTAGAATCTTTACTATTTAAAACTTGTAAATGCAAATCAATATCATCAAATAACGATTGAATACTTGCCATTTTTGAATTTAATTGTAAATAATCATCAAATGTTTCTGGTTGATATTTTACAAAATCATCAACAGCAGTCTTGAACTTTTTTAAATTAATTTCATTGATCATGGGTACTTCTAATTTTTGTCCAGCTTTTAAAAATTGTTCGGTAAAAATTCGCATATTTTTTTCAAAATGATCTTGCTCATCTATAGGCTGATTAAAATTAGTTTGTGAAGCTTGTGCGATTAACTTTGAATATTTTAAATACCTAAAAGAAATATCAGAATGTTTTTTGGCTTCATTGTTTTTTTCAATTGATAAGTAATATAGATAAATTTTATGATGATACATGTATTTGAAATACCCATACAAGTCTTCTTCATCTTCAACATCTTCAATTAGTTTTTTGATTTCCTCAAAACATTTTTCTTTTTTAAAGTCGTCTAAGACTTCCAAGCATTCAAATTTTTCCTCAATTTGAATTTTTTTGTCCAAAATCTCTTTTGATAAATTCATTTTAGAATTTTCCGTAATAAAAGTTTACGAGTATTTAAAGGTTTAGGAGAAAAATTTTTATCAATCGAAATTTGCTTTGACTGAAGCTTTTTATACTTAGTAAAATATTATCTTACTTAGTTATATTCATAAGTTTATCATCACATTTAGAAAAATGTTTTAAGTTTATATTTAAAAGAATTAGATTAGAATTCTTAATTATCTTTTTCTTTAGAGTGTTGTCTCGGGTTTTGAAATTTTTTGTCAGTCTCAAAAATTTATTTTTGCTTTAAGATATTTGCCAGATTTACGAAAAAATAATGTCATTTTATTGTTAATCTCGCACCACTAATTGCCCAGAAGCTTTTAAAATCAGGAAAAATCGATTAGGCAAAACTGGACAATAGGAATTTGATTGAGTCATTATAATTTCAAAGAATAAAAACTATGATTATTCTTTAAGTAAACATTAAAAGAATTCTCTCGTATTTACATAGCATATTCCAAATACAAATCGTCATTTATTTCTTTTAAATATTTAATATTATTTGGCAAAGTGTTGATTTTGCTCAAATTTCGAATTTGCTATTTTTTGCTCAAAAAAATAAAAAATTTAAATACGCAATTACTTGCACAGTGAATTTTTTTAAAGCAAATCCTTTAATTTTTACATTTTAAAACTTTTGTTGAAATTTAAAGAGAATTTCCTTTAAGGGTTAAAATTTTTTTTTTATTTGTAATGATAATTATGAAATTTTCTTAACAAAATAAAAGATTGGTTTTTAAAAATTCACTGTCCAAGCAATTGCGTATTTAAATTTTTTATTTTTTTGAGCAAAAAATAGCAAATTTGAAATTTGAGCAAAATCAACACTTTGTCTACTATTTCCTAAAAATTCCTCAATAAAACCGCCGCCTTTAACATAATAACCATCTTTTAAAACATTTTCCAATCGTTTAAAATTATGTTTTAAACTCTCTAAAATTATACTCTCATTTATTTTAAGTCTTGATTCAATTATAATCGATACTAACCGATCAAAATGTAAATTCGATAATTTTATATTATTTCCACTCAAACACTTTTCATCGAATTTTGATTCTTTTTTAAGAAAACTGATTTCTATGCTTTACAATTTTTCCTCGTCAAAATCTTCAATATAAGTCAAACAATTATCTCTAAACAAGTCAACTCGAGTTGATTTGAAATTGAATAGAATAAAATATCAAATTTGAAAAAGTTAAAGAGCATTAAAATATACTGGTGTCTTCTAATTTCAAAACTTTCTCATATTTCAACGTTTAAAAACTCAATGAGAAAATTATATAATCTATTACTTATTTAAAAATTATAACTTTTCAAATCTATAACTTAAGTAAAAATGAGAAAAATTCATTCAAACGATTGTATAGTGACTTGTGATTAGAAATATTATATGTAATAGTAAATTTGTAAAACAAGTAAATTTTGATATTTACGTTTGAGTGCGTAAAAAAGTATAAAAAAGAAAAAAATTGCAATTTTGAAAATTTACTACGTAACTTTGTAAAGTTACGTTCTTCTCAGGAAATATAAATATTTCATTTTTCTCTCTAGTAAATTACTAAAACTTTTTCAGTAAATTTTGATAAAAATAATTATCTTATTAAAAAAAAAATTTTGAATTTTTCTCAGTTAAAATAAATATTTCCTTGTTTTCTCTAGTAAATTACTAAAACTTTGCCAGTAAATCTTGAAAAAAAATTTTTTTTTGATTAGAAAAAAAACATGAATTTATATTTAAAAAAAATTAAAACCATTTTAATGGTGATTCTTTTCTCTATGGTATCTGACGTCGATAGTGCTGCTCTTGAGGTTGAAAATAACCGAATCCAGAAAGAAAAATTTTATCAACAAATTGAAATATTGATAATTGAAAAAGTAGAGTCTGAACTACTAAATCCTAGTCGAAAGAAAAAAAAGACAAGTTATAGTAATTTACTAGAACTTTATAGAAAATTTCTATAAAAAATAAAAAGTCAGGAAATTTATATAATCGCTTTTTTTTTTAATTTTTTACTTTTTTACGTATCGACACGTAAATATAGATATTTACGTATTTTACAAATTTACTATAACATATATATGTCTTTAATATCGAGACGCAAACGTTATATTATATTTGGAGCACCAATTACACTTTTAAATGCTTAATTGTTGAAATGCTTAATTATTTTTCAGTTTTAACAATTGAATTTAGTAGAGTTTCATAAATGAGAAAGAAACATACAATCAAGCTGTAAAGTTAAAATATAAAAAAAATTATAAATTAGTAAAGTAATATTTAAAACTACCGTGGTGGAAATGGGTTTGTAACATGACATCAATAGACGTCACTTGACGTCAGTGTATTTTTTACATCCAGAAAAAAATTAAAATTTTTATGACTCTTGCTGACGTCAACTGACGTTAGTCGTCATATGATGACTTTTGACATGTTTAAAACTTTGCTGACGTTATTAAATTTTTTAAAGTAATCAGATTAACTTACTCTTTTATAATTTAGAGTTCTTTTTTCTTTCAATAAATAAAGAAATGAATCTTTAATTTAAATTTCAAGGTTAATCAACAGTGACCTTATCAATTGCTAGACTGATTAACACTCCCTTTATTCAAAAATAATAAAAATTGATATTTCCATTACCGTTTTTCTAGTTTAAATACAATCAAGAATTTCTTCCATTCGAAAGTTTTTGTCCCAAAAAAAAGTGTCCCAAACAAAAATAATTTTCATAGTATTTTTTCTTTTATTTGAATCAAAAAATTTTATTATCCCAGAATAAATTTTAGTTATTTTTTTTCTTTTCTCCTCACGACCGAGCGCTTAGTAGCAAACTCCTTTTTACAGAGCCTGTCGCTACACTTGCTACAATGCCCCTTTCGGAACCCTTATTTTAAATCACCACGACTCGCAAGCCTGATTATCTCTAATCAGTCCCATTTGGTGGCGAATGGTTGCGCCCATCTAGAGTTACAATGCGCTGTATGTAACGCATCCGAATAAAAATCTAAAAGAAAAATGAAAAAAAGCATACACGCAAATTTAAATTTAAAAAAAAAAATTATAATAATAAAAATAATGAAAGTTTTTGTGAAAATGTTGAAAATTTACGTAGTTTAAAAGCTCACTGGACTCGTTTTGTTCAAAACTATGGTTACGAATTGTTTCGTAAAGTCGAAAAGCGTCTTATTCAAGATTTCACAAACTATTTAAACGACAAATTTTCATTTTTCTCGTTTTTTCAACCTGCTATGCAAGTAATTTAATCGAGTTCCAATCGTTGTTTGACGATTTTAGATCAAAATTATCAGTAGGTGGCGAGTGTAAGTTATGCTCAGTTGTTTATAAAGGTCTAAAGACTCATTTTAATCACTGCTTTAACCGGATTTTCAAAGATTTCATTTTTAATCTTTTTAAATTAAGTGATTTTGAATATAGTATTCAGAATTTTAATGACTTAGAAGCACTTCCGTTCTATTCGTCAAGTGATGAAGATTTAAATGAGGCTTTTAACGATAGTCTGTCAATTTATGATGACTTAGAGATTACAGATTTACCTGAATATTTAATTGTTGATGGAAAAAAAGATTCCAAATGTCTTTAATACCCATTTCACGAATATATCCTCTAAATCGCTTTCTGAAAAAAGTGACTGTACTAGATTTATTGATTCAACATTCAAGCAATTAAAAAAAACAAAAAAATTAAATACACCAGGTTTTAAATTTTCGAATATATCGGATGAAGAGATCGATATATCGTAACGCATCCGCTTAGCTTTCGTTTTTATGCAAGTCGATTACGATTAATCTTTTTTTATAAAAATTTCATTTTTTAGATTATTTTAGATGACAGTAATATTAATTAAAAATAAATCAAATAAAATGAATTTTTTATCAGTAGCAACTTTCTTCTATTTGTGACTACTACTTTTTGAGGAAATACCCTAAAATTATTTATTATAGTAGAGGCATAAAAACATAACATAAATAACCAAGACAAATTATTATTAACCATGTACGGTATTTTGAAAAAAATCATAATAAATCTTTTTTCTATCTTTTTATTATGATTAATTTAACTTCGAAACAAAAATTTTTTTTTCTTGTAAATTTTGGTTCGGCGGAAAGAAATGCCTGGAAAGCTTTTAAAAAAGATCTTGGAAGAATTTAAACAAGGCGATGAGGAATCTTTAAGTGTCATAGACCAGGGCATCACTAATTTACTCGAAATTCCAGAAATACGTAATGAAAAATAAACTCCAAAACTCTTTGAAACAAAATTGATTATTTTTTTAAGTATCCCTCAAAAGTCTTACGAGATTAACCCTATCTCACAATAAACTAACAAGTATAAAATTTTTTAAAAATTATTCAATCCTAAAAAAAAAATTTAACTTTATTTCAAAGTTCTCCCAGCTCAAATTGCTGAACTTATAAATTTAGAACAACTTAATATTTCCAACAATCAAATTGAAGTAGTTTTAAATAACAAAATTTAAGTTTAAGTTTTAATTTTTGTTTTAAATAAAAAGGAACTTCCTACTGCAATTAGTTCAATTCAAAATTTAAAAATTCTCAAATTATGTTTTAACAAAATATCTGTACTACCTAGAGGTTTCGGTGCATTTCCAGTACTCGAAATTCTAGATTTAACATCGAATAATTTAAATGAAAAATCCTTATCGAATAATTTTTTTGAATTAAGTAAGTTTTATTAAATTATTCTTATATTTTTTTTGTTTTTATTAAATTTATATTTAAAGAAACATTAAGAGCTTTATATTTGGGTGATAATTTTTTTGAATATTTACCAAATGAAATAGGCAATTTGGTCAATTTACAAATTGTAAACTTATCGAAATTTTTTTTTCAGCGAAAAAATTACTTAAATTTATCTTTTAAAGCTTGTTTTGAGAACAAATGAACTTGTTGAAATACCTAATGAGATTGAGAATCTTAAAAATTTAAAAGAACTTCATTTACAATCAAATAGATTACAATTATTGCCACCTAAAATTGGTAAACTTAAAATTTCTAGAATAAACTTGATTTAATTAATTATTTTGAGTTATTTTGTTTTAAGCTAAATTAGATTTGTTAGGTCCAAAATCAATCCTTAAACTTGAGAATAATTATTGGATCGAGGGTATATCAAATGCTTTAGAAATTGGTTTATCTCATTTGGTTGACTATTTACAATCAGAAAGTTATGAAAAGTAATTTTTTTTTGGGCTAAAAAGAAAATTTTTCTTTTATTTAATAAATTTATTTTTAATTGTTTAGATTGTATGAAAAAGAGAAGAGGATTTTACTGAAGAGTCAAGTACCTCAGAAGAGTGAGAGATATAAGCGAATTTATAAAAAATAAAAGTTTTTAAGATGAATTTTTATAATGGATTTAGATTTTTTTACTAGTTGATTTTTTACAATAAAAAATTTATTAAAAATCTTAGTCTTTTATTTTAATTCAAAACATTTTCGAAAAATTTTCACAGCAAAAAGCTACACCAGACTTTAGTACTTCAAATTCTCCAATGGATCCATTTAATACCACGATCAGGCGTGATTTAAGTTAAAATTAAAAAAAATGCTGGCCAAAAACTTGTTTTGAAATATTTAAAAGGTATCAAAAAAAGAGCTGCTTAAAGCCATTTTAATTCAAAAAATTTTGTTGAAATTTTACATTTTAGGGTAGAAAAAAGTGACTGTGATTTGAATTAATTTAAAAATTACTTCAAAAAACATTGTTTAAATAACATTTTTTGTCTATTTATTTAGCGTTTAAGGCCTGTTTTTGGGGAGTCGAACGTAAGTGTTTTATCAAGACACAAAAAAAGACAGTATTCAAAAAAATTTACACCATTCTGAAACACCAAAAAGACTTTAGTTTTTAGACAAATCAAGACTAAGAAATTTTTGTTAATTTTAAAATTTTTTTTTGTTGAGAAAAAGGAACAAGCAAAAATGTCTGAAACAAGAAAGAAAAACTTTTTGATTTAAAAATAGGAACTGAGAAGTTAAAAAAGAATATTTTTCAAAAAAAAAAAACACTTCAAAAACACTTCAAAAACACATTGAAACGCCTGAAACACTAGACACTTATTTAATATGAAACCAGGACCTTGAAATTTATTTTTGAAAAAATTTATAACCGGTGCTTTTTATCTGTTTTCTTTTCTCTCGGGAATAAAGCAAAAATTTCTGTTTATGATTAAATACTAAGTGGTTTTCTATATTTCACATTTTTCGATATTTTTTTCTTTTCTATGTTTTGCTATAGATCCCGATTTTGTTAATTAAAAATTTCTTTTGCCAAAGAAAAAATTTACTGAATTATCGATTTTCTTTTTTCTAAAAATTTTCGAGTAATAGTAACGCTAATATCACTTTATGAAGACAAGTGTAAATTTGTGGATTTGAGTAAACTCTATAAACCCACTTTTTTTAAAGTTTTACAAATAAAATAGTCTTTAAATGAATCACTACGCTAAATTAGCTAACTTTTTCTTTTGAAATATAAATTTTTATTCTAATATTTCAAGTAGTTTTTATGTTTTCTACCTTGAACAACATGGTCAAAGCTTTCTCGATTCGCTAAAATAATATAAAATATATAAAAAAAAATACTCAATGGAACAAAAGAATCATTTTTTCAAAACAAAAAGTGTATAAGCTTTCAATTTCAAATATTTGATTAAATTAAAATCTTGTTATACAAGTGATCTTAACAAAAAAAAACTATTCTTATTAAGATCACTGCTTGATTTATAGGTGTTTTGTAACCTTTTTTTTTATTTGCCAATTTCAAAAAAATCCTCGAATCAACAAAAATTTATTTTATTCTTTTTTTTTTATTTTACAAGTGAACCAGTTACAAATCTTCTTTTCTTTTTGCTTTTGAGTTTTGTGTTTCTTCTAAAACTAAGTGGCAACGCTTTAACTTACTCTCTCTCTCTCTTCTCATCTAAAATTAGAGCACACAAAGATACCAAACAAAACAAAAAAAAAAACATTAAATTTCAATCAAATTTCTCGCTAAAATAAAATATCTTATTATCAACATAATTATTTGCAAATAATAATTTATTATGATTTTCTTATAGGTTTATGATTTCAAATTTTCGAGTTGCAATATTCTCTCTTCTTTTTTTTTTTCTAATATTTATTCTCTTTAAAACAAATTAACAAATAATAAAAACAATTTTGATTCACCAAAATGGATCAAAATGAAGATGAGTCCAAACAAACACTATCACTTAGTCTTGAAAATTCGACACCTATTGACACATCCAAAACTACATCGCCTAATAATTGTATACTTTTCTACGGTGTGACTTATTTGGGTTGTGCCTCGGTTAATGCGCCCAAGTCCGAACAGGAAATTAGCCGAGTTATGACAACTCTTAATGAACAAGGTAAAGTAGTTATTGAAGTTAGTATGTCCGTTCCGCAGAGTATTGATGAGAAAATAATTTTATTCGATGGACAAGAGTCCAAAATAGCTGAGTATAAAATGTCACATGTTTTATTTGTAGTACGTGGCGGTAAAAATACTCCCGAGAGTAATTGTTTTGCTTTTACAACATGTCATGGTGATTCCAGTGAGAATTACATATTTTCATGTCATGTTTTTCGATGTAATTTACTAGATGCTGTTAGTAAAATTTTATATTCATTTTGGACTGTGTTTAATCGTCAAAATTTGAAAAATCCTAAACCCCAAGAGTCGAATCAAACAAGTACAACTGGACAATTTACGTCAGTAGCGACAACACTCTTGGGTTCGTTGACAAATTTAGGCGCTTCGAATTTAATAAATTCGACTAATAATTCTGTAAATACGGGTCTTGATTTTTGTGAATTTGCATTGAAATATTCGAATGGTAAACAAGAGGATCAATATGTATTTCGAGCTAGTTTGGAAATAAAAGAAGAAGATGGTAAAAATCCGCAAAATTTTCAACCCGTACCAAAAGAAAAAGAATTTTTTAAATTGAGAAAAAATTTAGACAAACAAATATGTATTCAAATTCAGCAAATAAGTAATCAACAATTGGAAATAGAGCGTTGTTTTGGTCTTTTAATGTGTCAAGGTAGAAATGTAAGCCATAAAGACATGCAGTTATTACAGACTATATCAATGGGTAAATCAGACCCCGGAGCTAAAAACTCAAGTTATTTAGTAACTGCTTTATGGCGACCTAATGAAACGACAGCTCTACAAGTACTTAATGAAGAGACACAAAAAAACGCTCGGGTTTTTATGACTATAGCTGTTGATTTAGTAATTACAGGCCTACAGGATCCAGTTAGATTTTGTCTTGAGACTAAATCGAGAATATTTTCACAAAGTGAAAAATTCTGGGTCTATCCGAAAAATAAACATATTGATTTTTTCTATTTACAATTGAATAAGAAAAATGAATGCTTGTTTAATTTGGAGAGTATTCACAGTCAAACCGAATTGAGGCGTAAAAAAGCAGCCATGGAAAATGAGGATAAAATCGAGATTGAAAAAATGAGTGATTCGGACGAAAATGAATTGGTTATGAGTGGTTTGGGTAATGTTAGTAAGGATTGTGCTGAAGAGGAATTAATGGATTGGAGTGATTTATTACAAAAATGGAGAAAATCAACATGGAATGAGAGACCTAAAGGATTACAGGCATTAGTGAGGAGAGGGATACCAGAAGCACTTAGAGGTGAAGTTTGGCAATTATTAGCAGGTTGTAATGAGAATGAAAAAAGCATGAATGAATCATATAGATTACTTTTATCAAAAGATTCACCGTCAGAAAGTGTTATTCTGAGGGATATTAATCGAACTTTTCCAGGACATCAATTTTTTCAAGATGAAAATGGTCAACAAGCATTGTATAAAATAAGCAAGGCTTATTCGATTTATGACGAAGAGGTTGGTTATTGTCAGGGTTTGTCATTTCTTATAGCCTCTTTGCTTTTACATATGCCAGAAGAGCAGGCTTTTAATCTTCTAGTCAAAATTATGTATAAATATGAAGTTAGGGAAATATTTAAGACCAATTTTGAATGTTTACATATGAGATTTTATCAATTGGAATGTTTGATTAAAGAGTTTTTACCTGAACTGTACGAACATTTTGTCGATCTTAATATTGAAAGTCACATGTAAGTTTATTTTCTTGGTTTAACCATTTTTTTTTGATTGGTTTTCTTTTTACATTATTTTCCAATTTATTGAACGTTAGTTTTAGGTAAGAAAAAAATAGTTGTTGGTCTCTGTCCTATAAATAAATAAAGAAAGTGATGATTAACAAAAAACTTTTTGACTTTTTTTTCGCGAAAAATCTTTTCACGCACAAAAAATATTTCTGAAAAAATTTTTTCTAAAAATATTTGCTCTTTCGACGTTTCTTAAAACTTTTAATAGATTTTTCTTTTAAAAGAGTTTTAGGAACCTTACGCGGTCTACATCTTTTTTCTACTCTTTTGGGGTTCAAGTTTCTAAATTACAAAATGAAATTATCGATTTTTCTAGTTGAATTGGAGCTTTCAATTAATTAGTTAAATTTTTTCGACTTGTTTGTCATAAACACAAAATACGTAAAAACGGTTATTTAAAAATCGTAATTTTTGGTATAAAAATATGCTGAAAATAATTTTTAGATTGGAACACGAATGATAATTTTTTTAGAAGAAAGAGGTCGAGTTTTACAGAAATCTCAAGAGTATTTTTTATAAAAATTATTTTCAACATATTCTTGTATTCAAAAATTTTTTTTCCCGAAAAAATAACAAAATTACAATTTGTTAAAAAAACAATTTACAAAAATTTTTTTGGAAGTTTTTCCTTTTACCAATTATCGGTAATTTACTATAAATACCGTTATTTTATCAAAAATTACGATTCTTGGATTACCGTTTTTTACGTAAAATATCATATCATAGCAGCACTGTATTATCGAAAGAAAAAGAAATTTCATAAAAAAAAATTACTCTTTTTTTTTCTGAAAAAATTTTAAGAAAAAAAAAATTTTTTCAAAATGGACCGTTTCCTGGCGGGCCAAGCAAAAAGTGACCGGTCCTAGACACCGACATGTACTGGTCATTTAGATGGTCGGTCATATGACCTTCATTTTTGGACCAGCTTCCCAACACTAAAGACAATATTTCTGCTTCAATTTTGCTTTAGTTTGTTTTTGAAAATCTTAGGAAAAAGCAAAATTATTTTAATTATTCCTATAATAAAATTACAATTAATTTAAAAAATTGACTTTCTTATCAAGTCCTTAATTTTTTTTTTATAAATTTTTAAGGTATGCAAGCCAGTGGTTTCTAACTCTATTTACAGCCAAATTTCCATTATTTATGGTTTTTCGTATATTAGACTTATTTTTAAGCGAAGGTTTCATGGTTATTTTTTCCATAGCCTTATCGCTATTAAAATCATCGCAACGCGATTTACTAGCCTTGGACTTCGAAGGCGTATTAAAATATTTTCGTGTAAACTTGCCGAAAAAATTTCGAAACGAACAGAACTTTAAAGATTTAATGTCGATATGGGTCAATTTTAATTCGAAATTAAGCGAAAAAAAATTAAAAAAACTCGAAAATAATTATAGACTTATGAAAGAAGCCGAAGCTCTTAAAGAAGATCCATCACTACGTTATGAAAAAGAATGCAAACGTTTAACACAATTAAATCGTCGTTTGGAACAAGAAAACGATGACTTGGCCAATGAGTACATAGACACCAAAATAGCCTTGTCTAAACAATTAGAAGATTTCCGCGATGACTACGAAATAGTCAAGGCCGAATTACTCAAATACAAAACAGACTATCAAAATAAGCTCAATGAAAATTATGATACAAACAAAAAATTGTTGAACGAACTTGATCAAGTGAAACAATTGTGGCGCAAAGAGAGCGATAAATTCGAAAGTGAAATCGAACGAAATAACATAATTATAGCTGAGTATAAACAAATATGCAATTCGTTGAGTAGTAAAGTAGAAAGATGGACAAATTTTAAAAAAAAGTACGATACAAAAATGAAAAAATTTAATTTGTGTGAAATGTGTCAGGAAAATAATAAAATTGAAGACGATCAATCGGAAAAAAGTTCGAGTATTAATGATTTAGTTAATTTAGGAAATAATGTGTCGTCTTCGTCAGCCTCGTCCAATGACCCATTTGACGAAGAAACTAAAATTGATATAGAGACTAAATTTGACCTGGGTGATACTTCTTTAATCAATAATTTAGACTCAAGTGAGGACAGACTAAGTGAACAAGAGCTTAAAATTAAAAATTTAGAATTAGAATTGGCTAGAGTTAAATTAGAATTAGTCGATGCCCAGTGTAAAAATCAAGAATTCGATCATAAATTAAAATTATTCGGATCGAATTCTGGTTCGAGAAATGGCTCGCTTACTGGAAACAATGATAAATTAGATTTAATGACTGGGTCGACTACGTCAATTAATAGTCTTCAACAAACTAATTTTAGTAATGGTAATAATAATTGGTTGTCGAAGACGTTTAGTCAATTTAAAGAAGTCACTAATAATGTTGTACAAAAAGCACAAAAATCAAAAGTTAATAATTAATTATTCATATAGAAAGATTTTTATAAAATTTTTTTTGTTTGTTTTTTTTTGTTTAAACGGTGAATTAAGTAGTCAGTTAAATTGTTATTGTTGTTGAAATTTTTTCTAAACATGAAATTATTCCAATCACCTTCAACAACAACAAAGTTAAGTTCGAAGATAAGCAGATTTTTTTCTTTTTTTTTTTATAAGATGCATTTTATATGTTTGGTATTTTTTTTATCTGTGTATTAGTACTTTTTTAAATATTTATTATTGATTTTTTTTTGGATTAATTTATTTTTTTTATATAAAAGAAAAACTTTAAAAATTCAAACTTTTTAATTGAATTAATTGAATAAATTTTATTATAAAAAAAAATAAAGAATCTCTTTGATTTAAAACTGATGAAAACGATAGTAAAATGATGGTCTGGCGACTTTGTAAGCGAATTCTTAAATAAACCAGATGTAGATAAATACTCTTGGTATTAAATAAGATTCGCAATTGAGGAATATAAATAGCTCTTAATTTTTCCAATTTTACAAGATAGAATTTATAGTTAACTTAAATTGCAATTTTTAAATAAATAATTTTAAGAAATAAAACTTTGTTTTATTATTCCGGAATTGAGACTAGTTTAAATAACAGTGATAGCAGCGAAAAAACGATCAAAATGGAAATATTAATCTCGAGAAAATTGTTAGAATCGTTGAAACTAGAAGACTTAAATGATATGGTCTAATGGAAAAATTGTCAGTTGCAAACCAGTGTTCTTGTTGACAGACCCAGTCAATCCAAACAAGTTATTGTCGACTTCTAAAGTTGAGTATGACAAACTTATCAAAGAGGCCGTTACTAATAAACTAAAGTTTGGTGATTCTTCAGCAAAGGCTAGTATGGTAGATTTAATTCAAAAAGTTTCCAATTATTATGACTAAACTAAACAAAATGGTGTAAAACAACACGATGTTTTAAACACGAAAATTCAGGAATTACTTGAAGAAAAAAAGGAAAGTGGTCCTAGTAGAGAACCAACAAATACAGGTACAGTACCAAATGTTAGTGGAACGAATCAAATTATGATAAAAAGTGACTGGGTCAGGGATATACCAGTTTTTAGATCATCAGAAAATGACATTTTAGATGAATGGTTCTATGTTGTAGAGAAACTAGCTACAAAAAATAAAGTTTCTTACGATGCTCTTGTAGAAGAAGTTACTCCTTACTTAAAAAATAGAGCATTAGGATGTTATAGAATATGGGAAAAAGAAAGTTACGACAAGTCTTGGGAATCTCTAAAAGGTAAATTTAACAGTTTGTATAATAGTCGCGACTCACAAAACAAACTTAGAGAAAAATTGTTGTCAATGAAAACCCATAAACAAAATTTTGAGGAAAGTGTCAAGAAATTTGAAAGCGTAGTTGGAAAAGTTATGAACATAACAGAAGATAAGAAGATTTTTCTTTTCTCACATACTTTAGTAGAAAACGTAAGACAATTTGTAACTGTTATGAAACCCAACTCATTAAGAGAGGCTATAGAGCTTGCATAAGTATACATATCAAGTCTTGGTAATACTCAAAAAGTCAACTTTCTAAAAACAAAAGGTAATTTTGGCAAATTTAATAAAAATGGCTACACCAAAAATTATGACAAAAGAAATGGAAGGACAATCAGAAACCTAAAAAACCCAATGTAAAAACAATCAAATTTTACAATTGTAATAAAATTGGACACGTTAAAGAAAATTGTAGACTTAAAAACCTTTTCATGGAGTAAAAACGGTTGAGGACATTGATAGAGGTG
This sequence comes from Brachionus calyciflorus, assembly GCA_002922825.1. Classification (NCBI taxonomy): domain Eukaryota; kingdom Metazoa; phylum Rotifera; class Eurotatoria; order Ploima; family Brachionidae; genus Brachionus; species Brachionus calyciflorus. The sequence goes on from NTPY01000054.1 coordinate 99,482, forward strand.
AACCTGAAACTCTCAGAACTATAACTTCGAGGAATATTGAAAACGTTTACTCATATTCTTTGGGTAAAATAAAGAAGGTCGTAGGAAAAATCAATAATCTCGGTTTTATATGCCTTGGATAGCGAAGCTAGCAGATCGGTTTTCGCAAATAAAATAGTAAGAAAGTTTAATTTTAAAATTAACCCTACAAATACTCAGGAAAAAGTCGCCAATCATTTATCAAAAATTCTTAATTATGGATTTAGATGATAATGAGGTGCTCCTTGGTTTAGATTGGTTCTTAAAGAGTGGTGCAACCCTGACACCAATTGAAAAATCATTTAAATTTCCTAAAGATACGGTGTATTTAGAACTGAGCAATGAATATTATGAAGAACATTGCAATAAAAATGATCATGAAGAAGTGATGATCTCAAAAGTGGTTGACGAGGATGACATAATGGATGAAGATTCGCCATTAAATGATCATGAACCTAATCTGAACAAAGAAATAGCGACAAGTTTGAATGCAATGGAATACAAGCTATTTAGAAAACAATTGGATCATTATGCGATTTGTTAGCTTACTCAATCAAAGACTTAAAGATTTGCACAATGGGCAAACATACTATTAAACTTGTAAAAGACGATCCAATAAGGTTACAACCGTCCCGTAAATCATATGCCCAGCGTGAACAAATAAAAAGAGAGGTAAACGAAATGCTTGCTAATGGAATCATAGAACATTCTACATCACCGTGCGCGTCTCAAGTACTGAAGTGCTTAATTGATTAAAACCTTATCTTTGGATTTTCTAGACATTCGATTAGTCAGAATATAAAGCTTTACTTCTAATATAAAGATCTAATATAACGAAAGTTATACTTCGTTTCCAGATCATCAAAGTCTTGGGCATTATATTTATTCCTACTATTGATAACGTTTTTTATAAATTTTATAAGGCTTATTAGAGAGACTCTTGAAAATTTTTAAATGATTAATAATATTCTAAAAAAATTCGAAAAGAAATTTTTCAACGAAAGTTCCAAATCACATTTCACTTTCTATATTATTTTTTCTATGTTTTCATTTCTCTATATTTTTTTTTCTAAGTTTTTATTTTTCTATATTTTAATATCCATCCTTTTGCGTAGACTACAGAAAATTAAATAATGTGACAGTAACTGAAAACTGGCCTTTACCCAGAATCGAGGACATTCTAGACCGATTTAGTGGATCTCTGTACTTTACTTCTATCGACTTAAAAACCGGTTATTGGCAAATAGAGATGGAAGAAAAATCAAAAGAATACACAGAATTCACTACTCCAGATGGTCACTATCAGTTCAAAAGAATGCAGTTCGGATTAAAAAATGTACGGAACAATTTAATAAGCTTATGCATAAAATTTTTGGTGTAAGACCTTACCTCGAAACTTATCTCGACGACATTATAATAGACTCTAAATCTCTAAACGAGCATGTGGGACACATATTTTTAGTAGCAAAACTTCTAAGAAACGCAGCCCTTAGAATAAAACCATCAAAATGTTCTTGGTTTGCTAAAAAAGCTAGAATCCTTGGACATGTGTTATCTGGCACAACAATCTAAATGGAGCAAGATAAAATTTACTCGTCTTCCGT
>NTPY01000054.1:109609-126748 GCA_002922825.1 Brachionus calyciflorus
TTAAAATTTCAGTTTTAAATGCCGCATTTATCCTTTAAAAAAATAATGCCTTTTTACATGTTTAATGCGTATGGCAAAACTCGAAATTTCGAATTTAATTGCCGCATTTCTTTGCAAGGTAATACGGTAAATTCCAGTATTTATTTGGTAAGAAATTAAAAGAACTTTTAATAAAAGTATACTTAAATTTAAAGGCCAGAAAATTAAAATAAACAATAAAAATTCCCCATCTGGAGTGTTTTTAAGTTGTAAAAATAAAAGCCTCCGAAAATCTCAAAAATAATTTAATATTATTTGAAAAAAGTCAGAAAGTTAATTGCATTGAAGGAATAGTAAGTAACGAAGAGTTCATCGACTTAATCATTTTGAACAATGCCCCGAATAAAAAATTTATTATAAAACATTCATTGTTAGGTAGATTTACAAAATAATAATTAATAAAATTGATTAAAAATGAACATGAATTTGTAAATTTCATTTAAGATGAAATAGATACTTAATCAGTTAATAATGTTACTTCAGTATCAGAAAATGTTAAGCAATGGATACCTAGTTAGGTTATTAAGTTCGAGAATACAAATTTAAATAAAGAATAAATACAAAAAGTTAAAGATTTAATTGATAAATATTGGGTTTGTTTTTCTCGAAATGATGAAGACATTGGTACCGTAGCAGATAAATATGGACCTCAAACGTTCTGATAAAGCTAAGCAAATTACTTCCTTTTTATTTGTAGACTTCGTCTGTTTTCATTTAAAGTAATGCTATTTGGTCTTTGCAATTCTGGCGCTACTTTTCAACTTATAATGGATTTAATTTTAAATAAATTAACTAATTCAATTGCTTATATTGATGATATTTTAACTTTTTCAAAAACATTTGAAGAACACATTGAACACCTTGAGTCTCTCCTAAAAAAATTAAAAGAAACATACATGAAAGTAAAAACTGTTAAATGTAAGAAAGCTCGTAAAACCACTATGTTAAATGGGTACAAAATATCAGAAAAAGGAATCAAAATAGTAGAAAGTCGAGTAAAGGTTATAAAAGAATATCCTAAACCAAAAACATGCAAACAAGTTAAACAATTTTTAGGACTTGCAAGCTACTATAGACAATTTATTCCGGATTTTTCTGATATTGTAGATGCATTAAACAAGCTTACGCCTAAAGATGTACGATTTAAATTAGATGAAAATTGTGAGTTATGATTTACTAAATTTAACGATTTACTAACGAAAACTCCCATTCTTTCTTTTCCTGATTTTTCTAAATCTTTTACATTGATAACCGATGATTCGAATATTGGTATAGGAGAAATCCTAACCCAAAAAGACGAGCATGGTAGAGAAAATGTAATTTTTTAAGACAGTCGTTCCCTAAATAAAGCTGAGCGTATTTACTCGACTATTGAAAGAGAACTTTTAGGAATTATTTTCGGCGTTAAAAAATTCAAATATTATCTGTATGGTAGAGAATTCACCATCGTTACTGATCATAATCCTCAACATCAACTTATTTAAATAATCTGGAAGTTAATTCGTCAAGACTAACAAGATGGAGATTGAAATTGTCAGAATATAATTTTAAAATTCTTTATAAGAAAGGAAAGGCTAACACAAACGCCGATATTCTTTCGAGAAATGAAAATAACATAAATAATCAAATAATTACCAAAGATGATATTCTCGGATCAATCTTACTTTTAAGTAAATAAATTAGAAAGTTCATTTAAAAAAAAATTTAATTGCAAAAGACTTTGATTAAATTTTTATTTATTTTTGATTCAAATATTTGAGAACTTTGTAAATAGTTCCGTTTAAGTTAAAACTTTTAATTTCCATATACATTGTAATTATCTTAAAATAAAATAAAGAAATTGAATTAGTAATTTTAAATGATCAAACAATATCAAATATTACCAAATCATTTATCATTTTTTCTTGTAACAAATCAAAAACCTCTTTACATTTTATTTTTTCTCCTAAACATAAATAAAAACGAAATCATTTATTTTGTTGAAATGTGCATCCTTATTTTCATCTTCAACGATTAAGGCTTTTTTAGGAATATTTTCAGAGACATCTAATTTAAGTTTTAAATTTAAATCATTTGAAAATTTAAATTTGTCAGTATAATAAATCCCTTTTATTCTTTTCGATGTTGAAAGAAAATTCCATTTTTCAATTTCTTTTTCAGTTTTAAAATTGTTGTTCTTTTATTAGGCTTAACATTAAACTGTAATACTGTAAAATGAAATTTTTAAAATAATAAGTAGAACCTTTTATTTATGTTAGCATTGGAACCAAGCGATACTTATAAGGGTAAAATTTTGTCTATTAGTTTTAATTTTTGAATTTTATTCTAAGAAATGTCTGTAATAAGGCATTTTAAAAAATGAGATTTTAAAATTTTATTTAAATTAAATTTTTAAAGTATTTTTTTACCGAAGAAAAAATAATTCATTAAAATAACTTAAAGAAGTGACATCAAGTATTAAATTAGAAAAGATTAAAGATGATAAAAAAGAGTAATTTAAAAATTTTTAAAAAATTCAGATGATAATATACAATTAATATAATTTAAAAAAATTTTAAGTTTGAAAAGACATAGTAGGTATTCTATGAGAAATACCTGTTATTATGAATGCTTTCTAGCATTCGAGAGATTTGATTCGAAATCAACCATTTCAAAATACGATTTTAAAGGAATTTTGAAAATTGAAGATAAAATATAGTTAACTTAACTACTAAAAAAATAATTTTTTTAAATTTTTATTTTTGAAAAAAAAAGGTTCTAAAAGCTACATTTTACCGAACTTCGAGGGCGACGAATTTTTACAAAAAAGGCCAGAAATGATTTTTGATGGTGTGAGATCACCTGTCGAGAGTCAAGATCGAATTAAACCAAAATTGACCAAAGAAACCTTAAAAATTGTAATAAATTTTATATACAAAAAATTCAAATAAAAAATAAATTAAAAATAAAAAAGACAGAATCAACAGGTAGTTCTCCTGTCGATCAATGTAAGAAGGAGCAAAAAGAAGAAGATTCACAAGAAATATTCTCCTAAAATTCTTCTTTGCGAACAATAGCCAGAAAGAAGATAAAGATAAAATAGAAAAAGAAGCTTTTCACATTCTATTATATGCTAAATAATAAAATTTTAAAAAATTAAAAAGTAAAGGCGACTAAAAAAAAGATTTTGAATTTAGTAGAAATGACTTTCAAGAAAACACAAACGAAAAAAAATTGAATCATTTTAAAATAAGATCAAATATTACAAATCCCATCTGAATTGATGTTTTTTTATGATCCGGAAAAAATGAGATATTTTATGACTTTAAAAATTCAAAATTTGGCCTAAGACCTAAAACTAGAAAATATATGACGAAAATGAACTAAAGAAATTATTAGAAACATTAGGTAAAGAAAAGCTTATTGTAATTATTTTAAAAAAATGCTAATTTAAATTTTTTTTTTAAACTTTAATTTTATATTAATTCAGAATCAAACTGAAATTCTTTATGATGCTACCCAACAACAAGCTAATCAAGTTAGACTTCTTTTTTCTAACTATCCAAAGAGTTCTAAAAAAATCAATATGGGCTTTTAAAAATAAAAGATTAAATAACTTTTGAGCTGCGCTTGGCAAACCAGCTTGGCGCTTTTATTTTGGTTCTCGATAAAAGCATCAAGCTTATTTAGTAGGAAATTTAAATTAGAATTCTTAAGTTTTTTTATTTAAAAAATTTTTTTTTAATTATTTTAGAATTCTACTGGTACTGGTAAAAAAATTTTGATATTGATATTCCAGTTAAATTTTTCTTTTTTTTTTTAAATTTTTTCTTTAAATTCAATTTTTTTTCAAAGGTTTTCAATGGACGTCTTGTCAGCGTCGAAAATATTTCATTTGAGGTCTCTGAAATATTAGACCATTATTATATGACTGATGAGAAACTTTATTTTGAGTTGAGATTGAAATCAACCAACGGTAAAGATTTTGTTAAGTAATATTTATTTATTTTATTTTATAATTTATTAATAAAATCTTGAAATATTTTAGTTCTGCTGAAAGCGCCTCTCTAGTCGAATCTGATCCAAAGATATGTTTCCAAAATGAAGTTTAAAAAATTGGTTTTACCAGATGAATTCTTTATAAATCGCTAATTTTTGAATTTTTGAATCATTCAACTTAACTTTAATACTTCTTGTTAGTTTTGTTTTCAGAATAATTTTAAATTAAAAATTTTCTTATAGATATAATTAACAACTATTAGGATTAAAATGGCATTAAACGATAATTCATTCGAGGAGTTTTTTTGAGAGAATGCCCTGATCTCATATCAATTGATGGGCCTATACCTGATTATCTAAATGATTTGGTTCAGAGAATACCTTTCTGTATTAAAAATGTTTATGGATTCCAGTTCGACTTCCAATTTGATTTATTAGATAAATTGGATATTTGTTTTGATAATTCAACCGGAACTCAATTTCCTGAAATTTATCGAGATATTATTGATAATGAAATCGATTATCTTTAGACTCAAAAAAACTATTTCAGAAAATTTGTGTTAAAAAATCTTTTGGTAAAATTCTTTCGCTTTAAAAGGCCAGTAATTTTTCATCGGGTATCTTTTGGCGAACTTTTCATTGAAGAATTATTACTCGAGCCAACTGATAAGACAATCATTAAAATCAAAAAGTATCGAGCTGATCCTAATAAACAAGATGAATACTATGTTGTATTGAAATCGCAAAAAGAAAAAGCAAAATTTTTATTAACAAGCGCACTCCCTATTTACGATAAACAACGCACCCTGGTTCGGTTTCCGTATTTGGTTTAGGGTCTCTCCTTCAGGTGTGAGTAGTCTCGTTAGAATTGAATTTACCGAATAATATTAGAATTAGTATTGTGAATAGTTTTATACGATGATAATTGTGAATGACACTAAAGGACTCGTCTAAAATAAATAATATTAATTCATCGAGTAGTCTTTCTAAATTTTCTTGATAAAGTTTTAAATATTCGTATTGATATGTGTACAAACAACTCAATGAACTTTTAAGTACATTCGAATCATGATGACAAAATAGCTTTAAAAAAAAACAATTTTTATTTTTTCAAATAAAATTTTTTTTTTTAATTTGAAGTTTTTTTCAAGTTTGATTAGAAATAAGGAAAAAATAGTCAACTCTAACTTGTAATTTAATTTTTCGAAAAAATGGTAAAAAAATATTTTATTAATATTACGATACTATGTAACATGGAATTAGAAATCATGCCGAAAAAACGAGGTTTCCAGATTAGCGAGGGACGGATTAACGAGGTTCGAATGTACCTAATTTTAAAAGATATTGTTTTATTAAATTTACTGAGTTACACTAACAAGCATTACTATAGACAATTTAAGAATAAGACAGTATTTAAATTTTTTGAATTGAAACCGATTAAATTAAAAAAAATTTGAATTTATAATTGAATGACGTCTCTTTAGTCATAACGTAAAACTTTCCTTACATCTCCATAACACCACCTAACACATAATCTAACTCTTTAAAAATCGAACACAATCAGTTAAACTAACTATCTTTATTTTCTAACAATTAGTAACGCTTTTTTGAAAGCGTAAAGAAATCATTAAAAATAAAACTTTTTTGAAATTTATTTGTTATTGACCAGTTTTTAAATTAATTGACCAGGTATTTTTTAGGTGTGACCAGTAATACCAAGTTTTTTTGGTGACATAATCGCTGATCACCTATTGATTGACCACTGTTGGTCACATAACCGGTGGTAAATTATATTTTCACAAATTAGGTGACCAGCTGGTCGCATAACAGGTCAGACCCAAAAATTAAAATTTTGTGATAAAAAAAAAATATTCGAAAAAAACTTATAAAGAAAAAAGCCTCAACTTTTTATTTTTAAGCTGCTGTTGTTTTTGGCAGATATATATTTAAGATAATCAGCATATAATGAAAACTTATTTTCTTTAAAACTTTTAAAAAGATGTTCTTCAAAATACTAAACTTAGTTGAAGCCCTAAAGAAACTATATTCAACAAATCCTTAAATCAACCGTTTAATAAAATTGCACAGTTATTTTTTTTTCGAATTCTAATGAAAAAGATATGGCTACCTTTTTTTTAGAATTTTTTGATGTACAATTTTATTCAAACAACGCCAAGGAATGTAAATTATATTCCCAATAAATTTTGCTTAATATGAACCCTGAACAAAACTTAAAATAATTTAAGAAAATAAAAATCAAATTTTTGCTTTTTAATGTAAATAAACTTAAAATAAAATTATTTCTGGGAAAAAGTCTTCATTTTAGATTTAAAATAATTAAAGCTTGAAAAAAATGGCAACATAAAAATTTCAATCAGTTTTCAATTTTCTATTTTTTTTGATTTTTTTTGCAAAAATTTAAATTTTTGCAAAATTTTTTTAAAATTTTTATATTAAATTTCATCAAAATTTAAATAAATTAACATTTTTGCAAAAAATTAAAAAAAATAGAAAATTGAAAATTGATTGAAATTTTTATGTTGCCGAAAAAAATTCCTAAAAAATGCTAAATTGAAATGAGTGAATAAAATAATCATTACAGATATCCCCAATAGATAATCAGAACTATTTGATAACTTTGTTAAAAATCACAATTAAGAGGCCTAATTTATTATCAACTAATATAATAAAATACAGAGATTCAAGACTAAGAAAAAAAATTATCTTACTTCTTTTTTAACAATTTCAAATTAAGGAGCTTAATTGCTTCTTTTCTATCCATTAAATTAATAAAAGCCGATTTTTTACTTACACAAAACACAAAAGGTCTAGCATTTTTATCCATATTAGTACTAGCACCAAGACCACTTTTATTACAACTACTATTTGCACTTGAATTAACCCTTGAATTTTGACTAAATACACCACCGTCTTATAAGTTGATATAGTTAGTAAAGAACTAGCCAATTTTTGTTTATTATTACAAAAATTTTTCCACATTTGATTGATTATTTTATTGGACTTAGCTGAATCACAACTTGTTCATTTTGCTCAAGGTTTTGCTCATCTATTTTTGTATTAGGACTTTTATGAGAGTAATTAGAAACTGCTGAAATCGACGAAAAGGCGATTGTCACCAAACATGTTGGACTGGTGAATTAGCCGATGACGATGCTAATGAACTAGAACCTGAAGTCGATGATGAAACAAGTGCCCAATCTCTCCAAAAAATTATTCAAATTTTGCTCTATTGTGTTTATTAAAAGATGTGACGAATGACTATGACCAAATTGGTGCCTTTAACAACCCAATGAATCTTTAATTGATGATAATTCTACTTTAGTCGCGTTGATTATGATCTCTTTTTTTGTCGTGTGTGTCGTTATGATATTGAGTTTTCGGCCTGTATTTGCGACCATACCGGATAAAGTGTTCTCTTTTCATTAAACAATGTATATTGCATCAGATACTTGATTGACTTGTTTTCTTATTATTTTAGCTTGTTCATCTCTTTCATGAACAAGTTCATTTATTTCTGATTTTAAACGATCTTTATTCGATTGTTCTAATTTAAATTGGTCTTTTTGAGCTTGATAAGTTGACAATTGTCTTGTTATTAACATTTTAGTTTATCTAATTTTTTAGAGTAAAATTTTAACTTTTTTTGTGATATTTAAATGGATTATTTAAATATCAATTTTCAAAATTATGTAAATAACAACAAAGAAAAATTTTTTAAATTAATTTAAAAAATTAATTTTATTGAGAAATTTTTTTTTTTTAATTTTAAAATTTATTAAAAAGAGTCAAAGTGCGTGCACACTCGATTAGCCTTATTATCTCATTCTTTGTTCTTAAAAAAAAATAAAAAAAGTTTTTTTTTTATTTAAAAACATGTTCAATGTGCTTTTGTACATTTGGTAATTTTTTGAATTTTAAATAAAAATTTTTTGAAGCATAACAAATTTCCTATTTTATTAGTTCTGGTGCAAGTGCCAGAAGAAAATATTTTAAAATTTTTTTTTTGGATTTTTAGGTGTAGCTAAATTGTTACATTTTGTAGCAGTTTAAAGCTAAGGATTAGCATGGTCAGATCGAAAGTTACAGAAGTTTTAGCGAATTGAAATTTACTGTACAGAGCCTATCGGTGAGAATTTATCCATATGGCAAGTTTTTTTTTTAATTAGATTTTTTTTATTAATTTTATTCAAAAAAGGCCAAAGAATGGAACTTATGTTCCTAATAAATTTTGCTGCAAATAAAGCCTAAACTAGTCCTTTGCTTAAATTCGGAGTTAAAAGCTGCTTATCTTTTTTTATTCCACCTTAATTTAGGCATATTTTCCTTTTACTTATGGTTTGCAAAAAAATCGAATTTTGTTTTTTTTTTATACTAATTTAGAAGACAAGTATAAATTATGTAAACACACATGATTCAGCAATGTTAGCCTTTTGTCTTCTAAATTAGAAAAAAAGCAAAAATTTCAATTTTCTAAACCAAATGATTCTTTGATTCAAGTCAAAAATTTAGTTAAAATAAAAAGAGATAAACAGCTTTTAACTCCGCATTTAAGTAAAGGACTAGTTTATGCTTTATTTGCAGCAAAATTTATTAGGAACATAAGTTCCATTCTTTGGCCTTTTTTGAATAAAATTGTACATAAAAAAAAATCTAATTAAAAAAAAAAACTTGCCATATAGAGCTAACCAAAAATTCAACCTTATTTCTTAAAAAAGAAGACAAAGGTTTATTGAATAAAAATTTGAGTATATTTTGATGAATTAATGTATTGTTCGAAAATGAAAAATGAAACCAATTTTTTCCTGAAATAGAGGAACAAACTATTATTTTTTATTTTTAGAATGATTAAAATTTTTGCGATTTTTGATTTTATTTCACTCTGTATTAAAAGGTTCTCATATTCTATTTTAAATAAAACTAAGACACAAGCTAAAGTTTGTAAATTTTTTAAAAGCTTGTTCTTAAAGTTAAATATTGGTTTTCGTTATTAATCATTTAATAAAATTTCAGACATTTTAAAGTTAATTTATTATACATAAAGGAATCTGATCTTGAAAAAAAAATTGTTTATTAAAACATGTCAATGCTATACAATCAAAAATAAAACTCAAAAAATTTATATATATATGCTATCTCTGGCTTTTACCTTATCTAATCTAATAAAATAAACCACTTAAAAAATTTTTATAAAAAATCTAGTCAATTTAACGCTTTAAGTAAATAAGAAAAAAATTTAAAAAAATGTTGGTTCTCTTTCTCTTTTTATTATCCAGTATTTATTCAATTCCTATTATCAATAAGAATCAAACATTTGAACAATTTGCAATAATATTTGATGCTGGTTCAAAAGGAACAAGAATGTATATTTACAAGTATCAAATGGAACCAGTTGATACTTTCGATAGAATCAAATTAAAAATACAAGATTCAATTGAACAAACATTTTATTGTGAATTAAATGATAATGGTTTGGGTTCATACATAAGTGTTGATCAAATAGCAACTTATTTTTCTAATTGTATGCAAAAAGCTAATGAATTAATTCCTATTGAAAAGAAATCTCAAACATACATTAGTTTATTAGCTACTGCTGGTATGAGACTTTTACAGTAAGTTTTTGAGATAAAAAAGAATGATCATTAAGCTAAACAAAAATTTCTGTCTAAATAAAATAAAAAATTATTAAAAGTATTTGAGACTTTATAACAAATAATATTTAAGACATTATGTTGAGCTTAAAAATTTTTAAATTATATTAAAATTTTTTTATTTAAAATAGAATTCGAGACAAAGATTTTGCCGAAAGTTTAATTCATCATTTGAGACTCTATTTTGCACAATCAGAATATTATTTCAAAGATCCATCACAAGTTAAATTAATAAGTGGACAAGAAGAAGGACTTTTGTCATTTTTATCTGCTAATTATTTTGATTCAACTTTATCTCAATCGCCAAGAGGTATTTTGGACATTGGTGGCGCCTCAGCTCAAATTGCATTTGTTCCTCAAAATTTTAATTATAATAACATAAATGTCAATCTAAATGAATATATTTATGATGTTGAATTATCAAATAATCAAAATTATAAAATATACACACATTCATCACTTTGTTTTGGTACCAATCAAATATTAAACATGTACAATGCCAAAACAATTAAGGATTTTAATTTTAATAGTAATTTATTGGCATCATGTTATCCAGAAGGATCTAGTGTACAAATAACTGGTGATGAAATATTAGATAACCCGTGTGTAAATGGTTTGATATTTGATCAAAATCAAGATTTTACAATTGACAAAAATCTTATTCAAAAAGATCAAGTATTTACAATTAATGGTAATTCTAAAAAGAATAAATGTCGTGAGGAAATAGATCGTCTAATTCCACAGCCAGAGTGTCCATTTGGTTCAAATCAATGCTCATTTAATGGTGTCTATATGCCAACAATTTCAAGTGAATCTCAATTTTATGCTTTAGGAAATTATTTTGAAGCATTTGATTTGACATCAAAGCTACTTAATGTTGATCTAAATAATAATCTACAAGCTTTTAATGAATCAACTTATTTAATATGTTCAATGAGTTATACAAAACTTAAGAAGATAAATAAAGAAAATAATGCTGATATTGGAAAGAAAAGATTGGCCAAATTATGCTTGGAAAATAGTTATATTTTAAGATTGTTTGAATTGTATGGTATCAAAGATTTGAAAAATGTTGATGCTGTTGAATATGTAAATGGTAAAAAAGTCGGTTGGATTTTAGGCTATTTGATTAATGAACTTGAAAAAAATGATGGATTTTTGATAAATAAGTCTCTAAAAGAAATTCTTCTGGATTTTTTCAATCAGTTTTTTTACAGAATTTTCAAATTTATTTTCAGAAATTAACTTTATTTAGTTTGCCGTAAATTCTTGTTAATTAGAACGTGTACCAAAATCCAAGTTTCGGTGTGTAATGAGCTTTCTGATGTGTTAATGTTTTTTTGACAAATCAAAAAGCTCATTAAAAACTAGTGATGGGAGTTTTGCTTAGTTTTTTGGTTTACCAAAATTGGTATGCTTAGAATTTAGCAAACCAAATCTGGTAAACTAAATTTTTGGTAAGCTAATTTTAGCATACCAAACTTTTAGCAAAACCAAAATTGGTTTGCTAAAGCTTTGGGAAACCAGCTAAGTTGACCAATAAAAAATAAAAATTTATTTTAATTTTTTTTTAAATTTTCTTTATTTAATTTATAATTCTTTAAGATACTTAAAAATAAGAAAAAAAAAATTTAAAAAATCATTTTACAAATTTTTATTTTCAAAAATAAACATTAATTTTTCAAAATTTGTTTTAGATAGCCTATTTCTACGATCCCATAATTGGTATCCTGCATGAGAAAATAATCTTTCACTAGAAGTGCTAGTTGCTGGTGTTGCCAAAATAGCTATTGCTAAATTTGATAAAATTGGGAAATCGTTCTGTTTTTTTTTCCAATACACTAGAACATCTTCATTATTTTCATCAGCTAAATAACTTTTAAATTCTTTTCGTATATCTAAAACTTCAATTTCGACTTCAGAATCAGAATCTGAATCAAAGTTCAATTTTTTCTTCAAATTGTTTAATTTTAATTCGTTATTCTTTTTTGTTTCTGATATTATTTTGTCAAACTTGTTAGTTTTAAAAGTTTCTAATATGAAACCTTTTGCAGATTTCAAATATTCTTGCCTTTCTTGATTAGAAAGAAAATCGAATTTTTTGTAGAATGGATGCAAAAAAGTTGCTGCTGATAGCATAGGATTAATTTCTAAATCATAGTCTATCATGTATTCATCGTAACTAATTTTTAAGAGTGTTTTTAAATTTTTTGTAAATTGTGAGTCATTATTATCATATTTTATTTTTTTCTCTATATACTTAAAACCCGGAATTATCAAAGCGCTGGTAACATATTTTTCACCAGATAAATTTTGAGATACTTTATCGAATGGAGATAAAATTTTAATTAATTGACCAAGTATTTCAAGCTCTTCTTTAGTTAAAAGATTTGCTTTCAGATTCTTATATTCTTGTTGGTGGAAAAGAGTTTCAATGTAAGAATGAAGTTTGTGTATTCTTTTAATCATTGCAAGAGTGGAATGCCATCTTGTTTTTACATCTTGAATAAGAGTAAGTTTTTCTGCTTGATTTAGTTGTAAATCTTCAAGGCTTTGTTTTAATTTACTTGAATGATTAAAAGAACAAACTATGCCCCTGCATTTCATTAGGATACCACCAACCTTAAAATAACTTAATTCAATCTCGTTTATATTTTTTCCAGATGAACTATCCTTAAAAGTTTCTTCACAAGTTTCTATAAATTTTTTTACTATTAATTGTAAAACATGGCCGATACATCGGATCGGTTCTTGAATAAAGTCTAGATCCTCAGCTAGTCTTCTCGCGTTAGCTGCATTATCTGTTGAAATTGAAAATATCTTAGAGTTAACATTAAAGTACTCTAAAATCTCTAATATTGAATCTCTCATATATGAAGATGTGTGACTTACAATATTCTTAAATCCTAATGCAAAAGATTTTAATTCAAATCCTTCTAAATAATGACAAGTTAGACTCATATAATTATAATTTTGGCAGGATGTCCAGGTATCAGTAGTAAGACTTAAAAAATTGGAAGTCGTTAATTTATCTAAAAGATTTTTTTTTTTCTCTTCATATATATCATCGAGTAAAAGCCTTAATTTTTTTCTACTTGGAATTTTATAGTTACTATTTAAAGCAAAAACAAAATCTTTGAATTCCTTTTTTTCAACAATAGAAAATGGTAAGAAACAGAAAATAATACAAAATAAAAGAGTTCGATCAATTTTATCCTGATCAAAACTTACATTTTCATTGATAATTCTTGACTTTTTACTGTTTTTTACTGAATGAATTGTTTCGAGATGATATATTAAATTGGTTTTAGAGGTCGATTTATGATAAAATTTGTTAACCTTATTATTTTTACATTCGAGACATTGTATCATTTCAGTCGGTGTGTTATTTAAATCTTTTACTGAAGTTTCTTGGAAATATTTTTTGATTAAATCAGAAAGATTCATTTGAGTAGAAAGAGAGTCTTGAGTACTGTTTTCACCATTCTCATCAATTACGTTTTGACTATTTGTTTCGTTTAATGAGTTCAAGTTTTCTAGATTTAATTGATTATTATTGTCATTGTTTTCTAAAAAAATTGATGTTAAACGTCTTCGTCTTTTTTGAGATTGAGTAGACATCAAATTAATTAGTTGTGAAATAATCTTAAAGTATTTGATTTATAAAAATTCAAAATTTCAAAAAATCTTTTTCTGCTTATATATCAAATTCACACCTTTATTAGAAATTAAAATTTTAAACATCAGTTTTTTAAGAGGACAAATTTGAGCTATCCTGGAAAGAAAAATTCAAAAAATTATTTCTGTTTGCTTTTCAAAAAAAAACAGCCATGCTACTCCTTTCACTAAAAAAACTGATCCGAAAAAAATCAGACTTTATTTATTTATTTAAAAAATATTAGAAAATAAAAATGGCAGTTTTCTAAAAAGGGAAAATTATTAGGGGATGAAAAATATATTATAAAATTTTTTTTAACCGCTATTTTTAGCTTTTTAAACATATTTCAAATTGTGATTTCATCCCCTAAAAATGATCCCTTTTTTAGAAAACTTCCCAAATCTTAATCTATATTTTTGCTTGGTATGCTGGCATATGCTTATAAGCATACTAAGTTTTTGGTTTACCAATTTTGGTATGCTAGAATTTTGGTTTATCAATTTTGGTTTGCTAAATTTTTGGTTTCCCAAATTTGGTTTTGCCAAAATTGGGCAAACTAAGCAAACCTGGTTTGGTTTCGGAACAACACTATTAAAAACCGAAACTTGGATTTTGGTACACGTTCTAATTAACGAGAATTTACGGTACTTTTATTTTTTTAACTTTTTTGCTTCCCTATTTGTCTATTACAAAAAAATTAACAATGTTAAGTTTTTTTTATATGAAAAAAATGTCCCGGGTGATGGATTTGAACACAACTTTAAAAAAATTATATTTAGTATAAACAATGTTTATAATAACTGCGCCTATCTAAAGTTACTATGCGCTGTATGTAACCCGCATCCGCTTAGCTTTTTGTTTTATATGCAAGTAGATTACGATTTATCTTTTTTGGTTTGGGTTAATTTTACTCGTATTTGCCAGGAGCAATGTCACCTACGTAAGTAGTGGCTTTTTCGAGTCGTGTGATCATACTCGAAACGCATCATCACATAGCAGGGGAAACTGCGCAATTTTGTACTCGACCTGAGTAGTGGTAATATGTTAAGAAACTTTTGCCCTTTTTCAATGATGCGTTTCGAGATATTTGAACAAGCCACTACTTACGTAGGTGACAACTCATAGCTCCTGGCAAATACGAGTAAAAATAACCCACTTTTTAGAAAAAATTAAAAACAAGAAAAATTTTCTTTGAAAATCGGAAAAATAGAGTTTTATTACTATTATTATCTCATTTTTTAATTTGAATTTTATGCAAATGCACATTAAAAATTTTAAAGATTGAATCAAAATTGAAAAAATAATTTAAAATATAAAAATTTTTGCAAAGTAAATTTTCATATAAATAGAAAAAGTAATACCGTATTCCCTTGCGCGGTATTGCATGCACTTAAATCCAAGTTTTCGGAATGTACCCAGCAATTTGATTGCCGGAAAATCTTCATGTTTTCTCTACATTACTAGTTAAAAAAAAAGGTCCGAGTAGATAACCTATAGTAAGATTTTTTAATAATTTAAAATTTTTTAAATTATTAGCTTAAATAAAGGGCAATAATTTCTAATATGAGCAGCTTTTCCACACTTAAATGCTCGTATCAAATGATTTTCGACAGATGTCTAGGTAATTTAAATCTTAAAAAAAAAAATCCGTCACATATCTTTGAGGGAATTTCGCGTCCTCAGTTATTAAATTAGAATTAAATTAAATTTTTCATCATTTCTCATTTACTCATTTCATCTGTTTGATCTTTGATTGTGTTAATGCTATAAATATACTAAATAAATAAAAATAAAAATTTATCCGACTGAGTTTGTGATATTTTTTATTTTATATTAATTAAATAGAAATTTTAGTTAACTGTAATATAATTATATTTAGATTAAAAACTCTCAAATTCATTCAGCCAAAATTATCAATTTTCAGTTCAAATAATAAAATTTTTAATTTTTATTATATTTGAGCTTAAGTAATTCCAATCATTTGGTCGAAAATTTCGGTTTTAAGCATGTTGAACCTCGGATAAAAAAATTTTAATTTGAATGTCAATAACTAGCGCAATTTTCGATCTTATTAACGCAATGAAAATCTTAGTAGCACATCAAAAAAACTAATGCAACTACTTAAAAAACAAATCTTATTTCTTTAAAATAAAAAATTTAAAGAAACGATAGGAGTTTTCAAAAAAAAGGGAACTTTTATAGGCTAAATATTTTTATTAGTAAAGCAATTTTTTTGGAAATTTACTTTTGATTCGGATTACTTTATAATATAAACTTAATCTCATTTAAACATTTTTTTGTAAATATTATTTAAAAGAATATAATCTCTGCTCATTTACTTGCTTTTCTCAAAAACATTTAGCGAGCTCAAAAACATTATTCAATTTGTAAACAAGCAGAAACTTGGTAGGTCTAAATATAGTTTTCATTAAATTAAAATTAATTAAATATAATAAAAATTTTAGTCAAGTTTTTCATATTTGAAAAAGTTTCAATGCCTTTTTAAAAATTTGAAAAAAAAAATTTATTTTTAGTGCGTTGGTCACATATTGAGTTAGTTTTTTTTTTCACGATGCGCTAATAACAAATTTGATTGCGGTTATTAGAATTTTCGTTGCGTTATTCCTTATACTCCTCTTAAATTATCAAGCAAGATAATTTTATCTCATAAACCAAACATACTAAAAAAAATTTCTCTAAAAATTTGAATTTTTTTTTCTATTAATGATAAAATTTTTTATCTGAAATTAAAAAAAAAAAAACAACTTAAATTTCTTTAAGATATAAAAACGTGAATTAAAATTTAATCGTCAATTGTAAAAAATATTTTAGGGACAATTTCCATTTTTCAACCAAAATTTTCTATATTTTAAACAAATCTTCATTATTCAAGAGCTCAATTAAGCATTTTTTTATTTCACCGTAAAACCTTGCTTCTTTTGAAGGAAAATTTAAAATGAATTTAATTTCTTAAAATGACATTCCTGGAAAAGTTAGGTCTATTTAAATATAACAACTAGGCAAATTTTTACGGTAATTATCATCTAAGTTTTTATTTTTCAAAATAAAGTAAATATATAGTTGAGTATGAATTTGATTTTTATATTTGGAAAGTTTCGCTATTTACTTTTATTATTCTTAATCCTAGTTAAATTTATTTTGTGTAAAAGATATTATTTAAAAAAAAATAAGTCTAATCTTTACAATTCAAAAAAGAAAGATTTCTTTTTCTTAAATTTAATACTTTAACTTAAAAAAAAATAATAAGGTCTATTTCTCTATTTAAATTTATACCATTTTCCCGAACAGCTTTTTGTTTTTATTAATTTTTTATCGTTAAGAAATTTTTATAATTTTACATTTCTTCCAAATAATTTAATTTTAACTTAATAATTTATCGTCATGTCTACTGATTCAAATTTATTTTGGGTCAAAAAGTTTCTGAAGTAAATAAAGGGCGATTTGAAGTAGATATTGAAAATGGTTCTACATTTTATGTAAAATCTAAATATGCATGATTAAATCTTTGCCACTAAAACGATGACCAAAACACATTTAATTCATAAAAATTTTTTCATTTTTAACACATTTTAGTGCACGCATCATAAGGGGGACGATTTTAAGCATGCACCAAAACCCAGGATTTAAAAAATAGCCCACGCACTATCTCGCAAGGGTTTACGGTAATTTTGAGTCTTATTTAATTTTTTATTGCGTTGTTAAATTTCTTTAGATTTATTTTTAATGTTAATCTTTCAAAATTAACTGCGCAATTTCAGTAAAAAATATAAAATT
>NTPY01000054.1:126827-164187 GCA_002922825.1 Brachionus calyciflorus
CTTTCTATTTAAATCAAACTGGATAAAAAATGTATAATTTTTATTTAAATGTTGAATTGATGTATTGATATGTGTGAATAGAGTCCTAACTTCAAATCGCCAAATAAAGTCTACTTTATTTGGCTACTTTATTTTAAAAAGTCTAAACTAGATAATATTCTAGTTTAGACTTTTTCTTATTAACAAAATTAAGTATTTAAGAGTTTTATGCTAAACTGTAAATATTTGATGAAAGGTGAGACATGTTAAAGTTTTTTGATTTTTTGTTTTTTTTTGACCGAAAAAATCACTCTGCAAAGCTTTTAAAGCTACTTTTGGCGATAAAAAAAATTGTTGCCTACTGCTACAAAATTTGCTGCACCTGTTGGCCAAGTCTGCAAAAAATTGTGCAATTTTTATTGCTTATTTAAATTATAGACTCTTTATGAAAGTGCGCATATTTGCAGCGAATTAAAAGATTTTTGCAATTTTGCAATTAAAAAATTTTTTCTGCAAATTTGCACAGCATTAAAAAAACCTAAATTAAATACGCAATTAAAATTGCAGCAAATTTTGTAGCAGTAGGCAACAATTTTTTTTATCGCCAAGAGTAGTTTTAAAAGCTTTGCAGAGTGATTTTTTCGGTAAAAAAAAAACAAAAAATCAAAAAAATTTAACATGCCGAAAGGTGAAGGTGAAAAATCGCCTATTTTGTAAAACGCTTTTTTGAGGAAATTCAAAGAGATATGATTGAAACGATTCACATTTTTTATCAAAAAAGGCTAAGTTTTTTTTTTTACCTTAATCCACCTAAAATATTTACAGTGTAATTTTAGATTAATCTAACTTCAAGTTATGTGAATTGTTTTGCAATTTACAATTGAAAACGTAACATTTATGTTAGAACCGCTGTAATTTTAAGTTCAATTTTAAAAGTACCAAACTATACAATTACTTTGCTAAAAAAGTATCAAATTACTTAGATTATGGGATTTTAAATTTTTTATGTAGCTTTTAAAATTGATATAAAAAAATTCCACTATGTCATTTTAGGATTTTTAAAATCAATATCGAAAAGAAAGTTTTTGTAAAATAATATTATTACTATTATTAATTGCTGAAATAAGAATACTAGACCTTCGTGAAGATGACCTAAAGGTGTTCGTAAAAAAAAATATTAACGTTATAATAAGCTTTAATGACTTGATGGTTTTAAATATTTTTTATCATGATTGTAAATTTATTTCTATTTTCGTCATTTTTCAAAACGAGTTGAAAAATTAACTTTTTTTTTCGAAGGAAAACATCATCTTAAAAATTATCTTATGTATTTATTTATATATAAAATTCTTAATGGCAAGTTTTCTAAAAAAGGGAACATTTATAGGCGATGAAAAAATTGATACCACAATTTGAAATATTTTAAATAAGCTAAAAATAGCGGTAAAAAAAGTTTTTTAATATTTTTTTCATACCCTAAAAATGCCCTCTTTTTAAGAAAACATACCTAATTTAGAGTTAAATATTAATAAGATAATTTTAATTATTTTGAAAATTCTATTTTTTTACCATGGAATAAAAAGTGAGTTGTTCTATGGTAAAAAAATAAAGCTGATTAATTCATTGATTTTGAAGGAACGAAAAAAAATAAAATGAAGTATTTTTTAAAAAAAGAAAGATGATTTATAAGTATCGTTTTGTGAAAAATACAAAAATGATGATGATAGAGTATCCTTTGCCAGAAAGCATCTTTATTTAGAATGCGATTGTTTTAAATGCATAAATATAATGGTAATTTAATTTGTATTTTATATTAGCTTTCGTTCTGGTTTAAATTATTTTTTAAAAATTCTCTTGACCCTAATCAAATTTACGATGTGAATTTTCGTTTCAAAATTTATTCTATAAAAAAAGACCAGTACAGTTAACTCTAATTAATTCGAACTTTTTGGCAAGTTAAATTTTTCTATCATAATCTATATAAAATATAAAAAGGGGATTTTTTTAGAATTGGAAGGTGAGGTTAGACTATTAATTAAAAGTTATTCAACTTAGGGTAACTCTTAGTAACCTGTAATTAAAGGAATTACAGGTAAGTAAGTTAAGGTAGTTAAGACTATTTATAAAAAGTTAGCTAACTTTAGCTAAATCTAACTAAATTTAAGTAATTTACTAATTTATCTTTTTTTTTTAATAGCTATTTATTTAGTAATAATTAAAGTTAGCTAACCATTACAAACTTAGTTTAATAAAAAATTTGCAACAAATAAATAGAAAACAATTTTTTCTTCCAATGGAGTCTATTTGAAAATTTTTTCAGAATGAGTGTTTGGAGATTTTTATAATGGCTTGAGTCAAAGTCGAAGTCAATTGAACCTTACCGATTTAACTCGAGTTAAAGTGATCGGTATTTTTTGCCGAGACTCCGAGTCAAAGTCGAAAGTCTGTTTTAAAAGTGAATATTCAAGTCATTTGACTTAATAAATGTATGCTGGACATCCATTTTTATCTATGCATAGTCTAATATAGGCATATGCAGTTATACCAATTTAATTTGACTTGAAAAAAAGTCCCGGGTAAGGTCTACAAATTTTATCTAATTTTCCTAATTAACATTATCAATTTTTTAAAAATTTTTAAATAGTCAATTAATTTTAAAAAAAACCTAAATTTAGAGAAAGCTGTCAATAAATTTTAATTGAAAATTCAGATCATTTAAATCTTCGGTCAAATTATACAGCACTTGCCTCTAAATAGTGGCATTACCGTTAAAATTTTTTTTTTAGTTTTTAAAAAAATTTATCGGGACTAATTTTCATAATCGGACAAAAAATTTCTTCAAGGAACTTATTTTCAGGAGTCCGATCAGTCTTTCAAGTTAAAAATATTTACGAACCTTGAGTGTTAATTAGTTCTTAACTTTTAATCCAAAACCAAATTAAGAACTAATTAAAGTTATTTTACGATTGTTTTCCTTTCCTCTTCCTCGACTCTTATTCAATTCTTCCTCTACATTTCTTTTCTCAGAAAACAAGAGTTTCAAAAAAATACGCTATAAAATTTTACTGATTGTTTGTTGATTAAATTATTGAAAAATAAAAAAGAATTTTGTTAAATAACAGTTGAGTTTAATTCGAAATATTTTTGAGAGAAATCTTTTTTTGTCAATTTTTTGGTCTAGTTAGTAAAGAAAAACAAAATTCTAAATTTGAAAAAAAAAATTTTTTTTAGAAATAATAAAAATAATTAAAAATGAATAATTATTTATGTGACTATTGCGATAAAAAACTAGCTACTATGCCAATAACATTACCATGTGGATTTGTCGTATGTTTGGATCATTTGGACATAAAATACAATTCATTTAATTGTATCGTTTGTTATAATCACATTATCGATTTTGAAAAGTGCTTAAACATGCCTAAAAATAAATTTAATTTTAAAAATTTCGAAACTCAAATTTATATCGATCCGCTCTATACTAATAACAATTTCCTCGAATTAAAAAACCGATATGATAAATGGAATAAACTTTCCTATTATCAAATTAATCTGTCGTCTAACTTAAAATCTCGACTTTTTTATTTTGAGTTATTATCAAATGGAGAAATAATTGGTTCTTCAGATAGTTTAATTAAAATATGGGACTTAAAGACAGGTAATGTTATCAAAACTTTTCGAGGTCATTCGTCTAATGCTCACAATGCGAAAATATTAAAAAATGGAAATATTCTAAGTAGTTCAGCCGATCTAACGATTAAAATATGGCAGAGAGAAACAGAAAAATGTTTATTAACCTTAACTGGACACACTGATTGGGTCAATTGTGTCGTAGAGCTGCCAAATTCATGTATTTGTAGTAGTTCAGACGATCATACAATTAAAGTTTGGGATCTTGAAAAGCAATTATGTTTAATGACTTTGCAAGGTCATAATAATTATGTACATAGAATAGCTCTCAGTGGAGAAAATGAATTAGTTAGTGCTTCTGCAGATAGAACACTTAAAATATGGAATTTGACAACTGGTGAATGTATTCGAACTTTAATTGGTCATCAAAATTGGTTACATAGATTTGATATTTTAAATAATGGTGATATTATCTCATGTTCAGATGATAAAACTGTTAAACTATGGGATAAGGCAAGTGGAAAGTGTAAGCATACTTTTACAGGTCATAATGATAGTGTATTACATGTGAAAATATTTGATAACCGAGAAGTAATTAGTTGTTGCAAAGATGGCAATGTAAAAATATGGGATTTGAATACTGGTGAATGTATTCGCTCATTTAGAGCACATGAGCCTTCACTATCCGGAATATTTATTGTAAATAATAAACAATTTTTAACATCATCTTATGAACATACAATCAGAATATGGAATCTGTAAAATTAACATCAAAAATAATTTATTTTTAAATCTATTAATCTATGTGTTTTTGTTAAAATTTTGCTTTAAAACTTTTTCATCAGCTTACGCTATTTTTTTTCGTTAAAATTTTCCAAATATAAAATTGTTTTTTAAAAAGTCTTGAATTCGACTAAAATGAATTTGTACGATCTCTTATTTTCCTAAAATATATATTTAATATCAAAATTATTTTAATCTTATTAAAAACAATATTAACTTTTTCTTCTTCCTAAAATTCTTTCATCAATGTCTAAAATGTGAATAATTTTAAGGACACGACGTCCGTGAAAATTTTCGAAATTTAAAATAAAAATTTTATTATTTTTTAATCAATATTTGGATATTAATTTTTGTTACAAAATAGAAAAAAAAATTACAGAATTCTTTAATGCGCTTTGGAATATGAGCTTTGCGACACTTACTTGTTAAACTTGGGGAATTTCTACGGACGCCGTGTCTCTAAAATTATATTCATTTTAGTTTTTTTTAAATATATACCCTAAGGCTTAGGGCCTAAGCCTTCATAGTTTGTAGCAGGTACAATTTATTCTTTTCGGTTTTTTACAATGTAACAGTATATATTGTTAAATACATATAATATTATGTGTGTTTAAATTTTTTGATATTAAACTATTACGGTACAAACCATGTTTGTATCACTAGTAAATTCTAATTCTTTAAAGAAATACATTTTTTTCATAAAATATCTTATTTTGGTATTACTGTATCGTGTAAACCTTTTTTTTTACAAGCATTCGAGAATATTTGCCATGTATTATGATTTAATTCTTAGTATTTATGTTTTTAAATAGGTAATTAAAAATATCATTTATGAATATTTATTTATTTATCCTAATGCTAAGGCCGATTTCCGACCACTTAATCAGAGTCGTGTTAAATAAACGACCCTGTCCACTTTAAAAAAAAATATTTTCTTCTTTTTTTAAAGAGAAAGAATAAAATAAAATATAAAAAAAAAGATAGTTGTTTACAATTTTCGACAGAATAAGAGTTGCTTCTGAATAAAAAAAAAAAATTAGAAAAATGAATTATTTTTATATCAGATTATCATATCTTAGGATATTGTACAATTAATGACTAAGGTGGCTTTGTATACAAAACAATTATTACCCTTAATAAAATTAAATTATAAAAAAAAAAATTATTTAATTCAAGTCCTTAAAAAATTTAGAATTCTTTCTAGCTCTCGATATGTTCTAATGTGAATGTTTTCGATTTTGGCACTTATATTGTTCGTTTCGATTACCATTTCTTTTACATCTTCGTCTAACTCATTTAAATTCGTTTGAAGAAATATTAGATCATTGTTTTAAGTTGAAATCTTTTTTTGATTCTCTGCAAGATCATTGTTTATAATTGAAATCTTTTTATGATTCTCTACAAATTTTGACTCGATTTCATCGATTCTGGTACTGAAACCTGATAGTCGTTGAGATAATATTAAATCGACCATTTTTTTAACGTTTGTTAAATTGATTTTGGAACTTTTTACTGGTCTGGAACAGATTTCAACTTTTATTAGATTGGACGACTGATCTTGAACATTGATTTTAATTTTATCATTTTTTAAAAGTTGATTTTCACTCCGATTGCTGGGGTATTCATCTTCTTTTGTTCGATTAAGTGTAACATTTTGTTCCCAATTAAAATAATTTGAGCAAGATTCGTCTAGTTGTTCGATTGATGTTTTTGTGTTATGTATTACTTTTTGACTCGTGTGTGGTTCGTTGTAAGATTCATAGCCGTCAAGTTGTTTTATAGACGTTTATTCGATTGCGTATTGTCTTCGCCCATTTTAAAACTTTTTTTTGTTTTGAAGTTTGATTTCGAGATTTGATTTTGTCATTTGGTTGAATTTTTGGTTAATTTCGGTTTGCATCTTTAACTCTTCTTCTAAAATATGTTACGGAGTTCGTGAAAAATAGCTTTCAAAATTCCGAACACAATTTTATGAGGTTTAAAAGGTCGCTTTTAACGGTTAGTTACCAATTTTAATTTTCAAAATTTATGCTAATTTTTTAAAATTTTCAATTTTTTTTCATTTATTAAGATCTAAGAAGTCATTTATGAATATAAGAAATAGGAGCGGACCGAGTACACTCCCTTGCGGAAGTTTGATATCCATAAGAGAAGACAAGTATAAATAACATTTGACTGTTTCTATCGATTCAAAAAATAATTTGAAAAAAGTTTAATTGCTTTGCTATCAAAACCATATTTTTTTAATTTCACAAGAAGAAGTCTTGAATCGACTGTGTCAAACGCTTTTTTGAAGTCAATAAGTAAAAATATTGCTATATGTCTTTCACAAAGTACATTGAACAATTGTGACAACATTGGGACAATATGAACTAAAAATGCATTTTTAGTTCATAATTTACGCTTCTAGTAATAAAATAATGCATACTTTAAATCATCTGATTTATCGTCAACATACGTTTTTTAAGCTAAATTTAGTGTTTTTTGTTAATAAATCTAAAATTGTAGTTATTGTCAGAAATGCTACACGAGTCTCTTTTCGAGTCGGATTTTTTAATAAATCAATACTAAACAACTCGGCGAAGCATTAAATTGATTTGAACTTTTATTTTTAGTTCGTCATTTTATTTTTTTTGTCGAATACTTGTCAAAAAAAAGGTTTTCTATCAAAAAGTGTATAAAAAACAACATAGGGCGAAATGGTATTTTACAGTAATGTTATAGAAGTGAACTGTTGAATTGATCAATAGATGAACTGATGAGATTTTTTTTTGAGCTGCTTTATCTTTTTATTGAGTTGTTATTTCAGGTTATTGCCTGAAATTTTTTATTTCATTATACCATCTTTATGTGTAAAAAAAAAAGTAGACAATTTTTCGTATCGTGTTGGAAATGGGGTTTTCACATGACGTAATCAATTGTCACTATTATCGAAGTCATTTGACGTCATGTGACAAACCCATATCCATCACGGTATGTTAGAGGTAACGATTTTACGAAAAATTTATGGTAAAGGTCTGCTTTTTAATTTAAATTTTTAATTAAATAAACTATTGTGTAAAAAACTCATATCATTTACGAAAAGCAAATATTTAAAGCGAATTTGATTTGTTTGTGTTGTAAAAAAAAAAGATTAAAACATTTTTAATTTCAATTTTTTTTAAAGGCGTATCAATCTATTGTTAACTTGTAATATTCACTAATATTTCACGAATTCTCATTTATTACTTTGGAGATAATTCAAATAATCAAATTTTATTGCGAGGAACGAGCAACGTTACGAGCTTATACCCAGATGTATACATACAAAAATCTGTGGACTGAACGTTTTTTCGAATGACACTTTGAAACCCAACAATCCTATTGGACGAATTCTTAAGTAAATCTATTGGATATCGGCTATTATTTATATATCTATTAATTATCAATTAAAAAAACTGTCAATTCAAAAAATAAAACTTTTTATTTCCTTTTATGAATTTCACACTTTTTTTATTAAATGAATAATTTTAACAAAAAGTTTGTTTTTTATTAATGTATATTTTTTTAATAAGTAATTAATAAAAAAAGTGTGAAATTCATAAAAGTAGATAAAATTCTTTTTTTTTTTAATTGACGGTTTTTTTGACAGGGACAGAAATAGACAAAGGCTATTATAGATTTTGGAAAGTCTTAAAAATCCCTTGGTTTAACGTATATTTTCTGTTTGAAAATATAAGACACTGGTTAAACAATCAGAGTATTTGTAATAAAATATAAGGATACTTATTAATTAATTGGTAAACATAATCAGCCCATTTCATTTTAAAGACGTTTTAACTAACTTACAAAAACTAATTAAAAGCCCACTTCTTTATGTTCACTATAATTAAACTTTTTAACATACTTTAAAAAAAAAAATTCCAAATCAATCTAAAAATAAGAATATCGGACAAAAAAATCAAATAACTAAACGTCTCTAGGCGTAAAAAAAAGCCCAAAATAATTGATTTTCAAAGTCTTAATTGTATCAAAAATTCAAATATTTAAGGTTTATCAAATAATAAATTTTAGTTACCCTGATTTGATACCAAAAATGTTTAATCATCAGGTTTAATGAAAATCTTAGAAAATGAATTTAAGTTTTCTATTTTAGATGAACCAAAAATTATTGGATACTAATATTCGAATGAGAGCTTTTGCATCAAAAAGTTGGAAAAAGGAACTCGCGGAAATTATAGCATTAGCGACTTTTTGAATAACTTATATTTAAAATATATTTTATCATTTTCATATACAGTGTGACCTGTGTTTTGTGAAGAGCCTGGGGAAAAGCGAAAATTTTCCCAAAATCGATATTTAACAAAATAGAATATTTTCACAAAAACACATTCTTCAACAAATTTTTTTTAAAACTTAATATTAATTTTATTACCAATAATGCAGTATGTTTTTTTTGTTTGGCGGGTAAGTTTATTCACGAATAAATAAAATTAAAAAAAAAACATCACAATCTTTTTTCTTCCTTAAAAATTAAAATCATTTTTAAGGAAACCACATAAACACTTAAAACTAAAGACTCGTTACTCGCATATATAAAGCTCTGCTTCCTGTATCTTATAAAATAAATTTAATTTAATTTAAGTTCAAAAACTTTTATAAACTTTTGAAATAAAAGAATATTTTGACATATTGTTTTAAGTCTATTATTAGGCATTAATATAAAATAAATACATTCGAGTTATAAAAATTCTTACGAAGCTTTATTTTTCCTAGCATATTTTTTCTTATGAAATTATGATAATGTTTTTTAAAACATTTTTAGTTTGGATAAAATAATAATTTTTTTTACGTTTAAAAAATTAAAAAATTGATTTTCCAAAGCACAATTTTCTCATTAAAAACCATCGAATTTCAATATAGATTATTGAAAAGTTTTTTATATATGGGAAAAATTGTTATCAAAAAATTATTTTCTAATAAAAAGAAATTACTTTTTTAAGAAAAAAGTTTAAATTTCTTTTTTAAAAATTTTAATTAAGTACTAGGATAATTTGTATTTTATTAGAACCATCATAGTTAATGTTGTGAATGTTTTTGGAATTTTCATAATTGATGAATTTTTTATTTTCTTTCGAGTTTGATCCAATTATTAAATTATTTGAAAACAGGGTAGCCTTATGTTTTTTAGGAACAAAATGTTTACTCTTACCTAAATAATATTAAATTTGAGATTTAATTTAGCTTGAATTTTTCTTCTAAAAATTTTTATCAAAATTTTTTCGATTTGAATAACAGTTTTTTCATTGTCGATACTAGGTAGAGTTATAAGAATTACTAAAGTTTATTCGAAGATAAGGTTTTTTTTTCAAAACGATGAAGATACTAAATATGAATATGAAAGGACAAAATATGCACAATAACTAAATTAGTTTAGTCAAAATAGTTTGACAAAAATTAATTAACCAATTTCAAGTCATCAACTTTTTTGGTTACTCCACTTGCACTTTATTCAAAAATTTCAGCGTGATATCTTTAGAAAATTTCTAGAAATTTCTTATTTTTTTTGGTATCATAAATTTTTTAAGCCTTAAGGAAAACTTTCGTACAAGTTAGTTTTTAATTTAAGTAGCCGAGCATGATTTAATTCCAATTCAGCTTAAGACTCGGCAATGCTTTCTCAAATATCCAACCATGACATCCTGTATTTTTTGCCTTAAATATTCTGTCTGATAAACATAAAAGATTTAAAAAAATTTTGATAACCCCACTTATAGCTTTTCTATCGAACTAACAGCGTACCCGTAACGTACCACTAGCGAACCCGTACCGTACCCGAACCGTACTAAAAAAAAATATTGAAAAAAAAAAATTTTTTTTTTTTAGTACGGTTCGGGTACGGTACGGCGTTAATTCGATAGAAAAGCTGTAAAAGTGACTTTTTATTAAAAAAAAACACTCAAAATATTTACAGTAAAATTAAAAAATTAAAATAAAAACTCTTATATTAGTATTTATATTTAGAAATTAGATAGTATGTTTTAATTGAACGAATGATTTAATTTTTTGAAATTAAAGTACAAATGTAGAACGGAAATGCAAATAGGTAACTTCTCGTTACTTGTATATAAAGATTTGCTTTGGGTATTTTTAGAAGGGTTTTTTTATTCATGATTATTTGTCAATTTCATTTTTCAAACAATTTTAAAGTTATTCAAATTTTTTTTTCATGACTGTTATTTTATATCTAATATATTTTACCTTTAGAAATTTAATTATTTTATCAGCATTCTAATTTAAAAATAAATCAGTTTTTAAGTTTATTTTTAATAAACGAGGTTTTTTTTTTTTTATTGCATAATATGTAAATATTCAAAAATTTAGGTCCTTACTATATTATATAAAAAGCTTTGCTAAACTTGTGACGATTTAGTAATTTATTATTATTTAAAAATTCTTTAAGTTGCTATGAAGTTTTGTCTAGATTAATTTAAAAAGGCATGTAATAAAAATATTATCAATATTGATTTGACAATCAATGGGGTCATTGTCATTGATAGTAATCGAGTATTTGTAAACACGTATTGAAAATAATGTCACGCAAATGCCTAATAATAAAATTTAGCGTAAGTTTTGATTCAACAAAAATCAGCTAAGTTAACTATTTAAAAACAAGTAAGCGTCACTTTTCTTCTTTTCAAAGCGATCTTATTCTTCTTTTTATTTATTTACGAAAATGACCAATAGGTCAGCTGCTTGAAGGTTTAGCGCCTTTCTTTCAGCAAACAAAATTAAAATTTAGATTTTAACATTTAGTTTTGATGTATAAAAGAAATAAAATTTAAGATATTTACAACTGTAGAAAAAACAATAAAAAATAAAAAAAAAAAATTAAAAGTTACATTTAGTTTAACAAAAAAATTTAGGTAAAAACGTTGGTTCGTAATTAATTTTTTTATTTTTTTTAACAAATAAAGGGATGAATTAAGGTACTACCCTGGCCATTCATATGTTCCGAAAATGAATGTTTATGAATATTCACAAGTATTCATTTGTATTCACGTGAATACTTTTGAATATTTTTGAACATTAATTAATAATTATGAAGTAATTTGAACAGAAATGAATTTTCATTTTTGGAACAAATGAATGGCCAGGGTAGTACATTCAAGTCGTACTAACGTTTGATGCTTTATTTTTGTAGGCTATTTATGTTATTTAAACATTTTTTTGGCTTAAGTTGAATAGGATTGATTTTTTGTTTGGTTCGTTTTCGTTATAATCTTCAAATATTTTTATTTATATCTGGACTTACCGTAAACGCTTGCGTATAACTCTAATGGAAAGTGATTGGGAATTCCCATTCATCTCCATTAGAGTTATACGCAAGCGTTTACGGTACTATGATTGCTTTAGAAATAAATTTTTTTACGAGGCTTTTAATTCTAAGGGGCTGTGAAGTTCATGTCAATTCGCTCATTTCAATTCGCTATTTTTTCTATAACTTTTTTTCGAAACATTAAAAAATAGTTCTGCAAATTTGTTACATTCCCATTATTAATCTGCAAAATGTGTGCACCCAAAATGCAGAAAAAAATTATTAAAAACTGTATTTGCACATATTTTGCAGAGATTTAGCACAGTAAGAAAATTTATGTAGCAAATTTGCTACATTTTGTAACAAATTTGCAGAACTATTTTTTAATGTTTGGAAAAAAAGTTAAAGAAAAAATAGCGAATTGAAATGAGCGAATTGACATGAGCGAATTGACATGAACTTCACAGCCCCTAATTCTAATTGTTAAGGGTTCTAGGTTTGAGATACTGTTTAGGAGTTTTTGTGAGGTGAATCTGTTGAGCTTGAAAATTATACGGATAGCTCTATTTTGAATAACTTGAAATTCTTTTTGGATTTTTTTTGTACTTATCGTAAAGGGCAGCATACTATATTGGATAAGGGAATTGTCTAAGGCTCTATAAATTGTAAAAAGGTATTGTGGTTTAATAGAATATGTTTTAGCGCTTAAAATTTTTAATTTGTTGAGTTTTGATTCGCACTTTAGTTTTATATCTTTTAGATGTTCGTTAAAGGTCAGTCCATTATCGAATTTGATTCCTAAAAGAGTGGCAAAATAAAGTTTTATTACTATTACTATTTACTATTTTCAATTTGATTTTTTGCAAATGCACAAAAAAAAAATTCATCATTTGATTTAAATTCAAAAAAAAATTTAAAAATTTTTTTCAAAGTAATATTTTTAAATTGTAAATAGTAATAGTAATAAAACTTTATTTTGCCAAAAGAGTTGGGTTTTTGGCTTTATTAATGATAGCTTTATCTATTGTTAAGTTTAAATTTGAACTGAATAAATACGAGGGTCTGTTGTAATTTTTTGCAAAAACAATATAGTTAAATTTCTACAATAATTTTCAAGCCTTTATCGTTTACGAACTTCGCAATAATATTAGTTGCTCTTTGGAGTGTTTTTTTGATTGATTTTATTTTTGAGTTTGAGCACCATATTGAAATGTCATCGGCAAAAAGAGTGAATTTTAATTTTGGTTTTAACTTCTTTAGTTTCGTTCCTAAATCATTTATAAATATAGCAAAAAGTAAGGCACTCAAACAGTCTCCTTGTCGCTGTTTTTCTTTGGAATTAGTATTAATTTTGCTATTTTCCAAACTGAAGGTACAAATCCTAATTTAAATGATGCGTTAAAGATTCTAAGTAGTTCGTTTTTTATTTCTAGTGGGAATATTTTTATGACTTTATTACTTATTGAATCAAAACCACTTGTATTTTTTGGTATGAGTTTATTTAGATTTATTTCTAGCTCGTTTAGATTTATATCTTTATTAAATTTTTATGATTATGTAGTATTTGAAAAATTTTGGTAAATTATTCGATTTTTTTCCAGAAAAAGTTGATTCAAAGTGATTTGCCGATAGTTCGAGTTTTTCTGACTCTGTCAAATTAGTGCCTTCTAGTAGGTCATTTTGTTTGGTGTCGCTTTTTAGGCAATCCCAAAAGCTTTTTTCACTCGTTTTTTTTTCTATTAATTTTTCATAATTTATTCTTCTTGGTTAACTTATTTCATAAGACCTTGTGCACATTTTAATGTTAAATTCGTTCCCTAGGATTGCCTCGCGTTGCAAAATAAAAAGTTGTTTTTCGTGAAGCTTATCGATAGAGTAATTAAAAAATGTATTGTTATTTGACTATATTGGGGGGGGGGGGCTATGTACAATTAGCATTCAAAAAACATCAAAAATAAAATTGCTATAATTAGTTTATTCATAATATTTTGTATTCGGAATTTACCGCACTAGTAAAATTACATATTTTCTTGGAAAAAATTTTATTCTCTATTCAGATCTCTATTTTTTTTATGAAATTAAAAAATTTGACTTTTCTTTAAATCAATAAAAAACAGAAAAATGCGTTTTTTTGTTTACTGGGATTAGCAAAGAGTCCCCCAATTATTTTAAAAGAAACGGTTCAAAAAATTTTTGATGAGAGAAATCTGGTTAAATTAAAGAAACAAATCAATACTGTTTATACTTAAAACCGAAAAATTAATTTTTTTCTGATTTTTTAAACATGTTTTACTGATGATTTTTTATTGAAAATTTTATTAAGTTTATTTAAGAGTATCAACTATCATTTCTAATAAAATTCGTCGATCTAATAGAATTTAGCAAAATTTTTAAAAACAGGTTTTAAATTACTTATTTAAGCTTTAATTTTTAATTAAGCTTATTTTAAAATATTAAATGGTGAATTTTTAGCTTAAGAAATTTAAAATAAATATTTTTTTATCTAAATGTAAATCTTTTCTAAGAAAATGAGGACTAAAAATAAGGCTAAAAGCCGTTCGGGAGAGTCCTAGGGTCATATCCCTAAATTAATTTTTTTAAATAAAAAAAATAATCACTCTTTTAAAATCGATTGATTTGTTTTTCGAATTTTTTCTAATAAAATTTTTCTTTTTACAGTCAAAATTCGATTATATGCTATTCTCTTATTTGTAAATTCGATTATGTATAATTTTCAAAAAATGACCAGTCCAATAATTAGTTCCTTTTAAGATTTTACAAACTAATATGCTATTAATTATAAAAGATAATTGATCTGAATATTACCCTCCATTTTTAAAGGGAGGATTTTTCCTAATGACCTTGTCCTTTGGGTAAGGGTACTTTTTCCCCGAAAAGTTGAAATAATAAAAATAGAAATAAATCTTTTTGTTCATAATTTACTCTTAAGAGTCAGAGCTTAGCTAAATCTCTTGATTTATCAACTTGATAATCCTAACTTAAAAAAAGCTTTTTGTTATTATTTGAATTATTGATCATGATGAAATTAAATTAATATCTTCTCCTAAATAAAATCGAAGGTTGATGTTATTAAAGATGTTAATAGGAAGTATCTAAATCGTTATTTTGATTTTCATTTAGAAAAAATTTTAAATGAATACAAATTACTTATTGTGTGACTTTTGCAATCAGAATTTAGCTAGCATGGCAATAACATTACCATGTGGATTTGTCGTATGTTTCGATCATTTAAATATGAAAAACAATTCTTTTAAATGTATCGTTTGTCATGATCACGTGATCGATTTTGAACAATGTTTAAACATGCCAAAAAATAGAAAAAACTTGAAAAATTTCGAGACTCAAATTTATATCGATCCAGTCTATCCTAATAACAATTTTACCGAATTAAATAATCGAATCGGAAAATGGAATCAACTTTCCTATTATCAAATTAATTTAACAAATCATCCAACACTTCGATTATTTTATTTTGAGATATTACCAACGGGGGAAATTATAACTGCCACTGGTAATTTAATCAACATATGGCAAATTAACACTGGTAATGTTATCAAAACATATCAAGGTCATTCTTCAAAAGTTCATATGGTAAAAATGTTAAAAAATGGAAATTTTGTAAGTTGTTCAGCCGATCTAACGATCAAAATTTGGCATAGAGAAACAGAAAAATGTTTATTAACCTTAACTGGACACACTGATTGGGTTAATTGTGTCATTGAATTGCCAAATTCATGTATTTGTAGTAGTTCAGACGATCATACAATTAAAATTTGGGATCTTGAAAAACAATTATGTTCAATGACTTTGCAAGGTCATAATAATTATGTACATACAATAGCTGTCAGTGGAGAAAATGAATTAGTTAGTGCTTCTGCAGATAGAACACTTAAAATATGGAATTTGACAACTGGTGAATGTATTCGAACTTTAATTGGTCATCAAAATTGGATACATAGATTTGATATTTTAAATAATGGTGATATTATCTCATGTTCAGATGATAAAACTGTTAAACTATGGGATAAGGCAAGTGGAAAGTGTAAGCATACTTTTACAGGTCATAATGATAGTGTATTACATGTGAAAATATTTGATAACCGAGAAGTAATTAGTTGTTGCAAAGATGGCAATGTAAAAATATGGGATTTGAATACTGGTGAATTTATTCGAACTTTTGTAGGACATGAGCCCTCATTATCTGGAATTTTCATAGTAAATAATAGACAATTTGTAACGTCATCTTATGAACATACATTTAGAATTTGGAATCTTTGAAAATTTTCAAAAATAAATTATTTTCTAAAGAAAGTGTTATTTTTTTTAATTTTTGTGCAAAATAAAATATAAACTATTTTCTGGGATAGAAAATTCTATAGGGTTCATTTAAAACTATCTTTTAAGGTACCCCAAATCATAAACCCTAGCAGAAAAAAAATCTAAGAACTCTATTAATTATATTATAATAAAATCCGAATTTCTTTTTTCTAATTTAACTTTTAATTCTTTATCATACTTGATAGAGGTTTTACGATTCTTATGTTATTTAAAAAAAATACCAAAAGAAAAGAATTTTTTTAAAGAAAATCCTCCGAAAATAGTAAAAATTGAAACTTTGACATTTTTTATTCATGTTTATACAGTGGTTGTAATAAAAGTGTAACGTCAAAAGTAACCAAAGCGTATCCGTAATCGTAACCTTAGTGTAACCAGAGCGTAACCGTAACCGTATGATGCTTTTTAAATCCCTACCAAGTATTATGAATTGAACTACTAAATAATGACTTAAAATTTCATATTACTTAGAGGAGTTGTTAGGTTTTGAAAACACCAAAATTCTAACTAGGGTTCATGATTTTGGTCACCTTACTCAGAACTAAATAAATTTTGATTTTTAAGTTAACCAAGAAAAAATTTTAATGCTTAGGAGCTCAAGTTTTTTAGTGATTTTGATGAAGTGCGTAAAATGAGAGTTAAATTTTGAGTGAGGACGAAAATTTATTTAACAAAGAAAATGTCTTTTTTCCAAGACATTTTTTTAAATAATAATTTATATGAAAAAGAAAGAAAAATAGAGACAATAAACTGACATCTTAAAAGCCAGAGTAAAAAAATCTTTCAAAAAAGGTAGTTGCATCTTAAAAGATAAGATTCATTGAAGCTAGTTTACTCGGCATGTAATTATTAAAAATAATTATGAAAGTTACAACTAACTTGTACGCATTATGTTCCTCGACTCTTCTTCAACTCTTGGGGTATAGTCAACGGTATAGTCTAATTTCCAGCTCGACTAGAAGAAGACTCCAGTTCACTTCTAATTTCTAAGCCTCCGATCCCCCTGTTTTTGGTCTTTTTTTCAAGTTTGCAATCATTTACTATGTATTTTAACCTCCGTTTGAGGTCTGATTGACAATCGATTGACTCGGTTTAACTTCCCTGATTTTTCAAATTTAGTTAGGGTCTCCCTGGCCACCACACACTTACATATGACTAACACACACTCGAGTCTTATCAACACACATTCATTTTCTGATGAACACACTACTTTATCAACACACAAAATTAGTGTGTTGTTAAGTTAAAAATAAATATTTTTTAGATTTTTTTATTTTGCTTGAACACACATCAAGTGTGTGTTAGAAAGTTCACTCAAAAGTCTAAAAAAATTTCGGCACACTAAGGTCGTAAAAAAATTAGGTTTCACTAGGTCCCCCTCTAAGGTTATAAAATTCTATTTGTCAGGTTAAAGTTCCATTCTAAAATTTGCAATAATATTAAATTATCCAATTATATAAAAATTATATAAAAAGAAATTATATAAAAAGAAGGTGGTCTAATTTTAGCAAAATTATATGAAAATTAAATGAAAATTATGAATTTCGTTTAATGAGGAGAGAGATAGCTCAGTTGGTACCGTCATGGGCGTCCAAGCAGAAGGTCGAGAGTAGAATCAATATAATGTATTTTCTTTGATTTCCAATCAACTTAATGTAACAATATATAATGTAATTTTTGGCTAATGCGAACATTTCTGTTGTTACAGCACTTGAATTTTATTTTTAAAGTGGAAATTACTAATTAATTCTAGAAATTGAACTAACACTTCTGGGAACGGTAACGCTCACGCCTTTTTTTCGAAATAAGTGCTTTACTTTTGGAAAAGAAAATTTATAGGCATCGAGTGAAGCTTAATAAAACACAAAAAAAGTGTGTTGTTCAATTAGTTATCTTGAAAAAAAATTTATACTTTTAGTTTAAATTTTTTTTTTAACTTAACAACACACTAATTTTGTGTGTTGATAAAGTAGTGTGTTCATCAGAAAATTAATGTGTGTTGATAAGACTCGAGTGTGTGTTAGGGGAATATTATTTCAGAACACTAAAAATCTGGGAAAGCGAAGACGAAATATTATTCGAACCAATTTTATTTCTATTATTTTATTAGAATTTAAAAATATTTAATAATGTTTATATTTACAATAATTATTTAACTAATTTTTTCCTAATAAAAGAAACTGTTTCTTTTATTTAGAATTTACGATAATTAGTTAATCAAATAATAGTCAAATCGTATATTATTTTATTTTGAATGAATCTATTTGTATCTAAGCACACTTAAAAATGTGATAAAATTTATAAAAAAATTTTATTCAAAATACATGATTTTTTTACATGAAGTGTTTTTTACAGCTTTCTTGTGTGATTTACAGCAAATGTGTTAAGAAGATTCACTGAGTGTGGGTACCATACATACGACGTTTTTCCCTTTTTTTTATTTGAAATTTCTTAAAATTTTTTTTCTTCTAATCGACCAAAAATATTTACAAAGTCAAGCAGATCTCAAAAAGACCTCAAACGGAGGCTAAAATACATGTTAAATGATTGCAAAGGTAAAAAAAAAGACCAAAAAGAGGGGGGGGAGAGATCATCCGAAGTAAAGCAGAGCATCTTTTTTGTCATTAATCATTTGAAAAAAAAATTTCAAACAGAGTTTAGCTGGAATTTTTTGTTCTGGTTGACTATAGATGCAACTCTTCCTTTCCTCTTCCTCGACTTTTCCTCTGAAGAAAACCATCAAAAAAAATTAATATTTAATAACTTATTTTTTAAAACCTTTCCTTTCCTAAGAAATAAGAGGAAGAGTTGAGAAAGAGGAAAGGAAAACAATCGTACTAGTTAGATTTACATTTTACTGTAACATTTTAAGGTATGAACAATTAAAATTTTTGATTTTTAATTCTAAATGAGTTCACTTAGTCCTTGAAAGAGTTTTGCACTAAGACGTTTAATTTAAAGATTTTTGATAAATTAAATTTGAATTTAAAAAGTTTTGTTTTTTAAAATTTAGAAAATTTTGACAACAAATAAATTTTATAATAACAATGTTTTTTATTTTAACTTTAATGAATAAATGAAGTGTTAATCAGTCTAGCAATAGATATGGACACTAGCCTGTTGATTAACCTTGAAACTTAAATATCCATTTTCAAACTCAAATCATAAAATATTTTATGATATTTAGGAAAAAAATTTTTTGATTTGCTTCTTATCTTCAAGATTTTCTTTAAGAAAAATTTCTAATAATTGAGTAATATTTCTTACTTAGATATCCAATTCAAACTCATCTAGCTTATGATTTAAAGTTTTTTATTAGATAACTCTTTTATAAAATGATTCGAAAAAAAATGATAAATTTTTGAATTTTTAGTCATTTCATAGTAAGTAATTTACTTTTCGTCTAAATAAAATAAAATAAAATCGGTTAAAATGTACTTTAAAACTTATTTGCTTTTTATCGTTGAAATTTTCCTATTACTCGATAAATCTAGAGCATTAAGAGACGAGAATTTATTGATACCGTATTCTGGAAATCTATATGATCAATTATTAAATCTGAAAAAAATCCAAAATCAAACGCCAAAATTTTTGAATAAAATTCATAATGTCACTTTTGATTTTAAATACTTTCTTTCAAATTTAAATCTTGATGAAACACGTAATGGTCTAAATTTAACTTTGAATTGTGTCGAACAGCTATCGAATTTTTCACAAGCTTTATTAAACAATGAAGAATGGGCCATTCAAGGT
Organism: Brachionus calyciflorus; assembly: GCA_002922825.1. Classification (NCBI taxonomy): domain Eukaryota; kingdom Metazoa; phylum Rotifera; class Eurotatoria; order Ploima; family Brachionidae; genus Brachionus; species Brachionus calyciflorus. The sequence continues at coordinate 146,626 of NTPY01000054.1, forward strand.
ATTTTTTGTGAAATAGTATTCAATTTCGAAAAAAATTTTAAAAATTTATTTTTTTGATAGTTTTTGACTCGTTTGGTAAACCGTCCTCTGGTATTTTAAGAGGTTCGATTAATTGGCTAGGTGACTATAAACAATGTATTAATAAAACCTCTGATTCATTTACAAGAAAATACTGCTATATATCGAATACAGTAGTGGTAATTAATTTAATTTAAACCGGAAAAATGAATTAATAAAAACCATTATTAATTTTTTCATTATAACGTATTGTCTCGATTTTAAGAACATGTCACTCTATTTATAATGACATGTCACTATACCATCGTTTTAATGTTATAAGACCCTGTCACTAATTACGGGTATTCGGTATTAGTGACATGTTCTTAAAATCGAGACAATACGTTAAATATATATATATATATATATATTCGGTAAATTGTATAGTAGATTTCTGAAATAAGTTTAAGAGACTTTCAGTTTATTTCAGAAATTTATTGTACAAAATTTACATCTGCGTTATCCATTCTCTGCAAATTCTCTGCAAAATTATACATAACTCTTTTTCAAAATTGGAAGCTTATTTCAACTTTTAAAAAAATTAAATAAATAAATTGAAAGCATTCAACTCAAAAATAGGGCATAAAATTTTTGAACCGGAATTTGTTTATAACTTAAACAATTAAAAAGTTGGTACATTCAAAGATGTTAATTTAATTTTTCTATTTTTCTTTTTTCCCAATTTTTTTCTAATGAAAAGAATTTTCGTAAAAAGACAAAGTATATTCGTAAAAATCCTTCTTCTTTATAAATTTTTTATTTTTATTTTTAATAAATAATTTATAACTTAAAAAAATATAAATACCGTAAAAACTTTAGGTAGTTGTATCAAGACCCAGATTCTCCTTAAGTATTTTTGAATTTTTTGAGTAAAAAAATTGAAAAAAATTTTTCAGTTTTATTTTTGAAAATATTTTTAATTTTTTAAATTATAAATTAAATTTAATTACGAAAATAAGCTAACTCTTAATTAAAATTTTTAAAAAAGCCCGTAAAATATGGCATATGTGTTCCTGAGACATGTAATTATGTAGATCTCTACACCATAGTCTATTATTGTAAATTTTATTTTTTTGAAAAAAGAGCAATTAAAGTTTTTTTATAGGAGAATATTTTTTTAAAGTATGGAGTTTATTACCTTTGAATGAAAAAGGAAATTTACCTCTTGACCAATTGCCTGAGAGTGAAAATTATATAGTATGCCAAGAAGCCCAGGAACTTGACTGGGGTGCCATACTTTCTATGTAAAATTTTTAAAATTTTGTATTTTTTCAATAAAGTTCTAAAAGTTTAAAATTTAAAAAGATGTGTGGTGTCTCTTTTAGTTTTTTATGTTTTAATTTCAACACTTTATGACCTCAAAGTTAATTCTAAAATCAAATCAAAAAATTCTTCTAACGTTAAAACAAGTCCGGATATTGAGTTGAAACAAGAAGGTCAAGAGGAACAAATTGAAAAACCAATTGAAAAGAAATCTTCTCGGATTCATCAACTTTTAATTGGTTCTTCAATTTATACAAATTCTATTAAATTATTTACAGTTAATGAGTCAAGTGATCAGCTTAGTTGTCTAAATGGCATTCGTTTCATGTCAATTGCATGGTAAAATTTAAATACAACTAATCCTTTTTGTAAATACTTAAGTTTTATTTGTTTATTTTAGGGTTATTTTAGGTCATACGTATAGTTTTTCTTCGATGGTTATGGACAATATAGCGTACATAGATGATCTTAGAAAACAATTTTTTTTTATGATGATTTTAAATGGAATTCTAGCAGTCGATACTTTCTTTTTATTAAGGTAAAATTAGGCAAAAATTTATATTAATAATAAAAAAAAATATTTTTTTTTTGAGTGGTCTGCTTACATCATATTTGTTCATGAAAGAGACAATCCGAACAAAAATAACACCTAAATTCATGTTTAAATATTATATTCATCGCTATTTAAGGTAGATTTCTAAATTTTAATATTTGGCAAAATTTATTTTCTATTTTACATTTTCAAAAATTTTTAATTACGTAATTTAATTTTTTTACAATTCATTTTCATGTTAAATTTTGAAATGCAATTACGCAATTTTTTAGAAAAAATTAAAATAGAAAAAAAATCTTGCCATTTAAATAATATTTAAAAATACGTATGTTAAAGAATAACACCGGTTCATATGATTGTTTTGATGATAAGTGCAAGATTAAGTAAGTATTTAGGAGATGGTCCAATTTATCCAAGTTTAACAGGCGTTGAGACTGAAATGTGTAAATCAACTTGGTACATAAACCTTTTGTATTTAAATAATGTTTGGAAGCGGGATAAACAAGTAAGAAAAATTAAAAAATTAATCGCTGTTTTAAAAAACGAAAGTCAATACGATGCAGAAAAGCTTAGAAAACGTGTATACCAGTTTACACGTTGATTGATAGTACCAAGACATCGGGTTCTTTTGATGCAGTGTTGAAAATATAGTTTCATGAATCTTTATTAATTATGGAAATATTGTTTAAACACACAAAAAAATCTGACTAACACAAAAGCAAAAAGTTATGAAAACACAACATTTTACAGAATTACAAAAAATATGTACTAGTCTTTAAAAAACCGCAATTCCTGATCAAAAATTCTAAAAATTAAAAAAAAATTTAAATTTCATCTCCTAACACACAATTTGTGTGATTTTACTTTTTGATTCGATTTATATATAATATAAAATCTGTGATCATAATTTAGCTTTAAGGGAATTTACCACTTTATCATTGTGTAGTTAATGTTGTATTGGAATCAAATTTTGAGTCAAATGTCAGAAAAATCAAGTCAAATTTTGACTCTTACTTTCATAAATAATTTTTTGTAAAGTTAAAGCCTGACTTAGACTTTATGGAATTAAGTAATTAATAACTTGACTTTGAAAAAAATATATTTAAATTCAAGTCATTACTTTACTTTATTATTAAAAATGAATCTAAGTAAAGTTTGACCAACTCTGTGCGCTTGTCAGACAGACTTGTGTGTTGGTAAAACTCAGTTTATTAGGTAGGCACATTAATTACATGAAATCCTCTCAATAAATTTTCACGATAATCAATTGAATTTGAAATAAGTGAGTTATCTAAGTAAAAGATATTTGACATGTATCACGAACAGGCAAGTTATAGCATTAACTTTTTGCTGTGCACTTTTTTTCTGTTGTCACTTATGGTCTATGTTCACCATAATGAACACATGTAAAGTAAATTGAGGAAAAGATTAGTTTTTTTAGATAATATATACTCATTTTTAATTTTATTTGAGAATAATTTTAATGAATGACTCGTTTTTTAATTCGTTTTTAAAAATTTGCAACAATTAATTTTTTTTGTTGGAAAAGTGTTTAGGTAATTTTAAAAAAGCCAAAAAAGTCATTTGAAAGAAATTTTTGAATATTTTCTTGATAGGTGTCAGCTGGTATTTATCAAATGATATGCAATTTCATTGGATAGCACCTATTGTCCTTTTACCATTGGCATTTAAGTATTTTATTCAAAAATAAAAAAATACATAAAAAAAATGAAAACTAAACTTAAAGAAAACCTAAAATCGGTGTTACCATTTCAATATTATTTATAATTGCAAACATAATTACGTCTGCTTTAGTTATAAATTCAGAGCCTGGATCCGAAAAAGGATTATTTTTGTAAGCAAAAATCTTCATTAAAAAATATTTATTATTCTTTTTAAATGTAATCTAATTTTTTAAAGATATCCATACTTTTATATTTTTGCTTATGTTGTACCATGGTTGAGAATAAGTCCTTTCATGATCGGTCTACTACTAGGTTATATTCTATTTAAACAGAAATCAAAACAAAATGTCAAAATTCGACCAGTAAAACATAAACTTTAATTTGTGTTTATTCTTAAAGTTAATTTTTTATTTTCAAAGGCTATCAACATATTTTTTTGGCTCTTGAGCTTATTGTTAATGAGTTTGGCAATTTTTGGTGATTATTCTAATTATGGCGGAAATGGTCTAAGCAAAGTTGTCAGCATTTTATACCAATCAACTTCTAAGTAATTTTTAAAATCTAAAATTTCAATGAATATGGATCTAAAAGTCTTAAAAGCTCAAAAAAAAATTTTCTTGAACATGTGTTTAAGACTATAAGAATTTGTTACTTAAGCAAAAAAAATTTTTTTTTATTTTTAAAGAATTTTATGGTCAATTGGTTTAGCTTATATAATCTATGCATGTTTAACAGGAAATGGTGGCTTTGTTAATTCAATATTGTCATGGAAATTATGGGTACCTTTAGCCAGAGTCTCTTTTTCTCTGTATTTAATTCATTCACTAATCATGCTTTATTTTATGTATTCGGATGAGCGTCCATTGTACGTGCAACATTCCCAAATGGTATCAATTTAAACACATAACTTTTATTTAGCTTTAATTCAACTTTTTGTGTTTTTAAAGGCATATCGTTTTATTGGTAATTTGTTCTATTCACTAATAGGTGCTTATGTAGTCAACATGTTTGTTGAATTACCATTTATTGCTTTGGAAAAAGTTTTATTTAAATAGTTAAATTAAACTAAACAAACTTTTTTTATAATAAATTAAAATTTTAAAAATAATGAGTTCACTCTATTATACCTTTGTTATCTTAGTCTAAATTAAACTTAAATTAAGTTCAAGAATTTCTAAAAGATTATACATTCAAAGAATAATGTGATTTTATTTGCTAATACCTAATATTTGACTCATATGAAGAGAAAAAAAAAGAGTACCTACAATCAAGTTGCTCTTTTTCTTTTTCTTTATAATTTTGGTAAATAAAAAAAATTCTAAATTCTTTCATACCTTTATTTTTTTGTTAAACCACATTTCTTTTTTAACCTCCCTATCACATTATGATAATTTAAATAACTTTTTTTAGATTTTATTTTATTTTAAGTTTGGATAAAAAAAATTAAATTTTTTTTACGTTTAAAAAAATTGATTTTTTTCCTTATCTTCAAAAATTCAAAATGTATTTTTATAAATTTTTGATTTTTTTTTAAATCCTAAAAGAATTTTCTATGTTTTTTTTTGTTGTGTAACTAAATGCCAAATGACATGGAATTCGAATGAACTTATTTTCAAATTAGCTAATTAAATTAATAGGATAAAAATGAATGAAAATTATTTGGGTTTCGACTTTCGTAAGTTGAGTATTTATTAATCGACTTAAAATTTAATAAAATTTTTAAGAAGAATCAAATTACAGTCTAACCTCGCTAATCCGACCATTTTGGGAGAAGGAAAAAAGGTCGGATTATTAAAAATTCCGGACAATTGATAATCCGGAATCCAAAATTAATTGAAAATTGTCGGTTAAACAAAAAAATTATAATGAGCTTTAAGACAGATGACTTTAAAAATGATAAATTTCAATTTTCTGACACTGGAGTTTTAAAATAAGTCTAAATCATATAAAATGTTTGTTAGTGAATAAGCGTTAAAATTTTGTAAAAGATAATAAAAAAATCATAATCTTTTTTTTTGTAAATAAATTAATTAAAAATTATACGACTGTTGAATTTCGATTCTTTCTTAATACAAAACATTTTAAAATTATGTACATTAATGATAACAAGGTTAAAAATTTGAAAATAAATAATTTACCGTGTATTTTGTCAAAATTGATTGATAATAATAATTTTTGACCGCATAATCATATAAAATAATATGAAAATTATTACAAAAATGAAAATTTTCTGTCGTAATATTGAGTTTTTTCGACAAAGAAATTACGTAAAAGCGAGGTTTTTTGCTTTACGAAAGATTTGCTTGGTTAAGGGAATTGGATTTTCTGTCGGATTTCCGAAATTTCCGGATAATCGAGGTCCGTAATATCGAGGTTAGACTGTAATTGCAAAAAGTTAATATTTTTTTAACAAGTGGTTACCCAATATGAACAAATAATTTAACAGTATTTACCACTTTAATTGTTGCAGATTTGAAAATTGTTAGTACTTTTCAAATCTAAGTATAAACACCGTAAAAATTGCAGGGTTGCGATCAGTTACATGAAAATCAGTTATCAGTCAGTTTCAGTTAGAAATATTAAAAAAAAATAGATGTAAATGGTTTTATACATAAAGTTTTTGTTACATTTTAAAAACATTAAATTAGACAAATTTTTAGGAAAAGTAAAATTTTTGCTCAAAAAATTAAAATCCGCAATTAGTTGCATGCTAAATTTTTAAAAAGCTGTTCGTAATTGCGTATTTAAATTTATTGAACAAAAATTTTACTTTGCCAATTTTTATAGGTAAATTTACTTCTATGTGGTCTTATTAAATATGGTGAACAAGAAAAGTATCGATTGGCGCAAAATTGCTAATAAGCGACTAAAAATCGGTCTTTTGAAGGGTGGAATCAAACTAAAGAAAAATGAATTTCGTCTCTTGATTTTACTTATCCGATAGACTTTAGTGGGGTCTATTTAAAATTTTTTAAATTTTCTAGCAAAATTAAAATTTTCTGACTCTCCCTTCTTCTAAAAAAAGGAGGGTTTAGGTGGGGAGTTTAAAACAGTTAAGTTAATGTGTTTAGATTGGATTCGATCTCATTATTATTTTTTTTTTTTTGTTTAAAAATATCGGGCTTTCTAGTGTTAAATAAGATTTTAAGGAATGGTTTCGGTTTACAAAAATAGAATTCACGTCAACAGAAATTTTTGTTTTTAATTTCTATTCAATGGAAATAATACTTTTCACTTTATAATTATTTAGCTTTTTTAATTAGAATTTAATATTTATTAAATAATTATTTAGAGTACACAAGTAAGCGTCACAAAGCTTATTTTCAAAGCTCCCTCAAAAACTTCCATTAATATTTTTCTAATAGTTTTGAAGAAGCTTCTGATTTGTTTTTAGATTTAAAGCATATTTTCTAAATATTTGAAAAAAAGTGCATTTTATGTGCTTTTTTTGGAGGCATTGAGAAATAAGTGAAACTTTTAATTAAAAATTTATTTTGGTCTCAAATTTTTTATAACTTTCTAAATATCAATTTTATTTGAAAAGCTATAACACACACAACCGGTTCATAAACAATTAAAAAGCTTTGTTTTTTATACAATTAAAACCTAAAAGAAGTTTTTTCAAGTTTCTGGTAAAAATATTTTCCAATTATTTATTAGATTTTTTTGATCGTCAATTTTACTCAAAAAGTAATGTTCTTTAAGAATTCGTCGGCTTTTTTGAACCTAAAATCAAGAGTATTTCCAAAGCTGATATCGTTTAAAAAAAAATAAAAATAATAATCAAAACTGACAAAGATGGTAACTTCTTAAATCAGATGATATCATTTCCCATCATATTATATCTTCTTATTTCAAATGATGGATTTGCAAAACAATCCAAAACAAAGTTAACGAAAACATGAACAATGTTTCGAAACAAAACCAAGACAAATCGAACGCAAAATACAAACATTTTAAAACATGTTTATTTCTATTTAAATGGAAATCATTCCAAATCATTTTTTAACATTGGCTCCATAAAAATTTAAATCCATTTTCAATTTTTTAAATTTAAAATTTTTTTTTTTGAATTTAATTTTTTGAAAATTTTTTTTTAATTGAAAATCGATTTAAATTTTTATATAGCTTTTGTTCATGCGTTGTGTTGGTTTTGTGTAGCATCGACATAGAAATAACTAAGAACACTAAAACTTTTAGACCTCATTTAGGCTTGATTTTTGACTTTATTAAAAAGAAAAAAAACTTCCATTCTCTGACCATTTTTGAGTAAAATTGTAGATCTAATGCCTGTCAAGTTCATGATCTATCGATCATATTTTTTACATCAAAGTTTATAAACAGAATTTTTTCATTAATATTTTATTGAATTATTGATAAAAAAATCTTTAATTTTTTTAGAAAACAAATTAAAAATGAGTGAAAATATGAATGATTCATTATGTGATCATTGCAATCAAAAATTAACTGGCATGTCAATTACACTACCATGTGGATTTGTCGTATGTTTCCATCATTTAGACATTAATTACATTAATTTTAATTGTATAATATGCAATGATCACATAATAAATTTAGACCAGTGTTTAGACATGCCAAAAAATAGGCTTAAACTCAAAAATTTCGAAACTCAAATTTATATCGATCCAATATTCGATCTCTTTGATGAAAACAACATTTCGAATTATACTTTGTTAGAGCTAAAAAATCGTGTTGATAAATGGAATCTACTTTCCTATTTTCAAATTAATTTAGCAAATCATAAAACATCTCGTCTATTTTATTTTGAGATATTACCAACCGGAGAGATCTTAGGTGCTTCGGAAAATTTTGTTCACATCTGGGACATAAATACAGGTAATTTAATTAAAACATTTCAAGGCCATTCGTCTTGTGTATTTAACGTAAAAATGTTAATAAACGGAAATATTGTAAGTTGTTCAGCTGATCATACGATCAAAATTTGGCATAAAGAAACAGAAAAATGTTTATTAACTTTAACTGGACATGCTGATTGGGTCAATTGCGTCGTAGAGCTGCCAAATTCATGTATTTGTAGTAGCTCAGACGATCAGACAATTAAAGTTTGGGATATTGATAAACAATTATGTTTAATGACTTTGAAAGGTCATAATCATTATGTACATAGAATAATAGTAAGTGGAGAAAATGAATTAGTAAGTGCTTCAGCAGATAGAACTCTTAAAATATGGAATTTAACAACTGGTGAATGTATTCGAACTTTTATTGGTCATCAAAATTGGATCTCTAGATTTGATATTTTAAATAATGGTGATATAATCTCATGTTCAAACGATAAAACTGTTAAATTATGGGATAAGGCTAGTGGAAAGTGTAAGCATACTTTTACAGGTCATAATGATAGTGTAATGCATGTGAAAATATTTGATAATCGTGAAGTAATAAGTTGTTGCAAAGATGGCAATGTAAAAATATGGGATTTGAATACTGGTGAATGTATTCGCTCATTTAGAGCACATGAATCTTTATTGTCTGGTATTTTTATAATTAACAATAGACAATTTGTGACAGCGTCTATTGATAATAAATTAAGAATATGGAATTTGTAAAAAAAAAAAAAACAGTATTAAATTTTTTTATTTGTAAAAAACTATTTTAAAAATTACACATTACATCTTTTTTTTTGTTAATATATGTTATCGGAAATTTTGATACAACGTAAATATCGATATTTGCGTATATAAACGTAAAAATTGAAAAAAAACAAAAATAAAATAGATATCTTAATTTACTGAAATTTTTTTTTATCGAAAATTTCTGAAAAAAAATAAATAAAACTTAGAAAATGATAATTTTTTATTTATTAGTACAGCTTTTTTTTGAACCATGACATCTTGAATTACATAAAAGGTTAGATTTTCGACAAGTACATCTCATGTTTAAACAATTACATTTAATCATACCTTGACCTCCTCCTATTGATAACTGAAAAACTCCAGCTTCACAGGCTAATTCATAAAGACTATATTGCTAATCTATGTCAATTAGCCGACAAATTAAATTAGGGGCTTTGGTTAAGTTTTTGTCGAAGTCTGGTATGGGAAGTGTGACAAAGTCACCAATATATACATCAGGTAAATACTTTTTACTTATGGTACTTCTGGTAAGTCCAAATTTGGCTTAACTATATATGGCTTTGATACCATCAAAACCATGCTATAACAATTTTTTATTATTATTTTTGAATTATACCAAGTTATCGCCTTTATTCTACGAGTAAAGCCAAACATTGGTTTATATTCAATCGAAAGATCCGCTTTTATTCTAGATAAAAATTAAAAAATTCTTGAGTTAAATTAAAATAGAAAAAAAAAATAAAATTTAGTTTTAATATTAAATTGAAATCAACTCTAATAGTAAAATTGATAAAAAAAGCGATTACAACGGCTTTTTTTTTTAAATTAACCCAAAAATTAACAAAAAAGGCCGAAAAGACTTTTAGATTTTTTCGGCCATATTATTTATATTTTATTTTTCGTAAGAAGGGTATCTCTTCCGATCTCTTTTTCTCAAATTGATATTTAGAAATTTTTCAGAGAGTTTTATTGAAGTTGTAAAGAATTGTGTTGAAATGTAGACTCGAGTCGACTCGTTTTTTTTGGGACATGAGTCGACTCTAAATTAAAATTTTGATTTTAACTCAAAATTTTAATTAAGAAAAACACAAATTATTCAACTAAATTAAACAATTTGCAATAGGATTGCTCATCGATTAAGGTCCTATCGATATTATCGGCTAAATTAAGATTCGATAAAAATCCTATAAGGATTATTTTTATCGATTTTAAAAATGCTTTTTTTGTTCTAAATATTTTTAGCGATAATTTTTCTCAATTTCGATTTAGACGAATATTTAAATCTATTTCGAACGAAATTGTCGAATAAACTAATCGATAAAATTATCGATTTAGGAATTCGAAAAATGAAATTTTAAATTTTGATTTTAAAAAAAATTTATTAATTTTTATTTCTTAACGATTTAAGAATTTGTTTATCAAATTTCGATTTAAATAAAAATAATGGTTGATAAGATGTTAAAAAATAATTTAAATGTCTAAATTTCATCATCTAAAACGTTTGAATTAAGCTTTATAAAAGTAAATTTTTCCAAATTTTTTGGGTTTAATCTATTTCGTTCTTCGTTTTGAATAAAACCAGCCACTGAAAAAAGACTTTCGGCAGGCACTGAAGTAGCACTTAAACAATAGAGCTCTTTTACAATTGAGGTAAGAATTGGTAAATTTATGTTGAAATGTTTATAAAACAAAAGTGGATCTTCAAGTTCATGTGAATAAGATTCTTTGTTAAATGTCTCTGAATTACTTTCATAAAACTTCAGCTCTTCTTCAAAAACAGTCGGACTGCTTGTTTCTTTAGTTTTCCGAGTGTCTTGAAGTCTTTTAATCAAACCATTTGTTTGGAGCCTACTTTTTTTATTATCTCTAGTTGTCACTGGGGTGGCTTGAGACCTTGCCGATATATTAATTGAAGAGACACTTGATCCACTTGAACTACTAGATAATGTCTCAGAATTGTCATTGTTAATATTTTGTGTAGTTGACAGCTGCGTTTGTAAATTTGTTTGAGAATTTAAATTTATCTCTCTTTGAGATTTATTTTGATGATAATTCTTAAGAAATTTTTTTTACCCTCTTTTAGCAAATTCGAACGTTCTATTGGATCTTTTATAAAGTTTTCATAGTTTTGATCTAAATAAGTTAAGGCTTTGAACAAATCTTCGTTTAACAAATAAGCAAATCTTTTTTTTATTGAACAAACTAACATGTCTTTAATATTCTCAACTTGATTGTTATGAAATGTCATGGATTCAAACTCTTGATTTATAAAATTGCAAACTGCAGGAAACAAATTATTAATAGCTACATATTTTCTTGCAGATAAAACAGTTGTCAACTCTTTCAAGGGCTGAAGAACATTGCGAAGTTCTTCAATCGCATCAAATTCATCATCGTTCGGTACGTAATCAACGATGCTTTTACAGCCAGGATCATGTTGTATACGTTTTAGTGCTGTTTGGTTGATCACAATTGAATGAAGTAAATCATATGTACTCCCCCAACGAGTACAAACATCTTGGACAAGCTTACAAGAATGATTGTACTTCAGACTTTTTTGAGACTCTTTAAGTTTTCTTTGAGACTCTTTAACAATTTTTTCATCTATTGTTATTTCCTTTTTCCTCAACAAACCATCATCATTAAAATCGAAAATAAAATATTTTCCATTTTTTTCGGATATTTTTTTAATTTTGAAAATATCATTGACGCATAGGTTTAATTTATGACCAGGACATGGTATTTTCTGTACACTACTTGAGAACCGACCGACAGCACATTTAAAATTAGCGCCAGAATCTGATGTACCACCCATTATCTTAAAATAATTTTACAAAAAATGAAACTTAGTTTAAAAGAAAAATACTTTTTCGAGAATCGACCATGAATTTAGGACTTCATTTAAAGAATCAAAAATAAAATCCGAGTCATGGTCATCATTTAGGTACTTCAGGCGCAAAATATAACTCTTGTATTTAAAGCTTTTTGTAATAACATGGCAAGTCACACCCAAAAATGACTCATTCGAAATTGAAGACCAGACATCAGCCGATATTGAACACTTTACAATATCATTTAACTCTCTTTGAAGAAGATTTTTAACCAATTGATACTAAAATATACAAATTTAAATACTTTTTTTGAAATAATTTTAATTTTTGATTTTTAGAAGACCTACCTTTTGTGGCAAATTATTATTGAAAGTGTTTCGACAAGGAGTTAGATAAGACGAATTGAGCTCTTTTAGTAAATCTCTAAAAGATTGATTTTCGATAAGTCGAGAAGATATTGCAAATTTTGCAATATCTTATTTTTTACTCGTCAAAAAATGTATATTATTGGTAAAAAAAAAAACCTATTTAATTTTTTATCCAATCGACTTGGTATGAAAAGTAATAATGAGATTTAAATTTTACGTTATTAAATTTTAGCTTCTAATTCTATTGACTAAAATTCGATTGATTAACTTTGTTACCATTCGAGCGCTTTACATACCAATTTTGTCTATATTTATAAAAAAATTTTCTCTAAAATATTTTTGGCAGAAATGATAGATTGCCCAAATTTCGAATAATATTAATAGAAAAATAACATAATTGACCATTCGAATCATTCAATTTTGTTAGTATTTAAACTTAATTTTAAATTTACCGATAATTATCGATGGTACAAAGTAAATTGATCCCGTTTTTTTTTGATCCCAAAAAAAAAATTATATAAATTGTTCCCGAATTTTTATTCCTGAAATAACTAATTACCGAATGTTAATTGTGACTGAAAAAATTTTTTTTATTTTTTTTATAAAGATAGAAATTGATCCCGTTTTTTTTTGTTCCGAAATTAATAAATTTTGATTGGCTAATAATAAAATATTCATTAGACCAATAATATTAATCTCTAATAAATTCTGATCAGATTTTAACTATTATCAAGGTTTCAAAAACTAAAAATAGCAGAAAAGAGCGTAGATTTTTACCAAATTTAAAAAAAATAAATACCAAACGATCCTTTGGAAAGCATTTTTTAATTTAAATGGATATTATTTTTAGAGCTTTTAATTAAATAAAATTTGTACCGTTAGAAATTTTGAATTAAAAGTTTAAATGACTTGAAATTATGGTAATATTTAATTAAGTAAAGCCTTAATATATTGGCCATTTTAATTTAAATTTTTTAATTTCTAACTTCTAAATTCCACTTAAACTGTTTCAAGTATTTTTTAGATGGAAAATTTTATTGACCTCTTAAAAATTTAATAAACAAGTTATCTATTAGTTATTCGTATTTTTAAGTCATTTTTTTAATTGGATATTTTTTTTAATTTTAGGGTTCAATTTAAACGGGAACAATTTCTTTTTTTTGATTTCGAGCATAAAATATTTTGGAAACAATTTGTTTCGGGAACAAATTCATAAAAACGAAACAGGTTCAAATTAAACAGGAATAAATTAATGGGTAAAAATTATTTCGGGAACAATTTATATATAATCTTATCGATATCCTCTCATCTTTACTTTTTATGCCAAGTCGTCTGGAAAAAAATTTAAATAGATTTCTTTTTTTTACAAAATTTTTTGCAAACAAAATTTTTATCGAAATAGAAATAGTAAAAGTAATAAAACTTTATTTTGCCAATCATATCTGATCTTATTCGAAACTTTTTTATAAAGTTTTTATACTTCTGGTCAAAAATGCGAAAATTTCATTTTATCTATCTACAGTACAAATTAAAACTAACTTGTACAAATTTTGTTCCTGGACTCTTTTTCAACTCTTCCTTTCTTCTTCCTCTGAAGAAAATAATCAATAAAAACAAATATTTTCTAACGTATTTTTTTGAAACCTTTCCTTTCCAGAAAAAGGAAATGCATATGGCTCAAAACCTTCAATGTCTATTTTTAAAATGGCTTTTCTATACTCTTCACCATTCGGTCTCTTTGGTAGATAATTAATTAAATCATCAAAAAGAATGGTCTCAACCAAATATTTATCATTTTCTAGTTGACTTCTATCAAATATTTGATCTTTATTTTGTAATAAAGATTGACCACCAATATTTCTCGATTCTGAGTTTAACTTTTTAACTTCATTTCTTTTTTTAGATAATGCATTTTTAATCAATGTTATTCTTTGGCTTAAACTCTCACTAAAAGCAGCTTTGTGAATTCTTAAAATATTTTCATAAAAAGGCTCAACACAAACGACATCTCTTCCCATTTTTGCAGCAAACAGCGAATATTGTCCAATTTGTGCACCAACATCAAGGACTAACCAATCTGGATTCTTGTATATACAGTACATTTCTGAAATAAGTTGACAATCTGCTTAAGAGGCTGCTTAAGACCGTCTTTAGAGATTTTAAGCAGTCAAAAGTCGAAATAAAATTAATTCTTAATCAATTCTTTAAAATTCTTTTTATTTAAATAAATTTTAATAAAATACATTAAATATTAAAGCTTAGGAGGTTCGGGCATATTTTCGGCTTATTTTTAGTTAGCTTATTTTAATTAGCTGACTAACTAAAAACTAAGAAAAACTCCCATCACTATAAAATTCAAACAGCTTACTTTGAAAAATATGTGATTAAAAGAAAAAAACGTAATGGGGTTTTCTTCTCTCTGGAAAATTATTTATGTAAAAAAATTTTTAATTTTTCTTCAAATGACTCATTATACCGTAAATCCTTGCGAGATAGATAGAGCTTTTTTTAGATTTCTAGATTTTGGTGTATATTTAAGCGAGCATTGACCCCATGTTTAAGTCATCTCCCTTCTGGTGCGTGTACATTGATTCAGATTTTTTCAATTTTTGCCAAAATTATAAAAAAACGAAATTTAAAATTAAAAAATAGTTTTTAGGGTAAATTTTACTCGCTGAATTCAAATTTCATTTTATTTTTTATCGAAAAGCAAAATTTTTTTTCTTAAACTTAATTTAACATAAATTGCGGTAATTCTTTAGATTTTAGTTGTTTTTTTTTCAAAAAATCATTACTTTAATTTTTATTTTGCAAAAAAAAATTGGACATTAAGAAATTTTTATTCATCTAAAAAAATATTTGAATTTTCATCAAAATCGACTATATTATTAGCTGGATTATCACTTAATGCCTCAAATTGAATTTTTAATACATTTTCATCTATTTCTGCGTCGATTTCAGCATCATCTTCTTCATCATTCGTTTCATCATCTTCATTATCAAAATGCTCATTAGTGTTTTGTGATAGTATGTTCAAAATTTCGGCTATGTAAGCAGCGTCGACTGGCAATAATCGAACTTTTTTCTTAGTTCTTTTGAAATTCATGCCTAAAGAAGAGATAACAGGATCTGATGTAACATGTAAGAAATTAAACTGGTCAGTAATGGTTGTTTTTCAGTTAATTTTTCTTGTATGATAAAGTCGAATATATTTATTGTCTTTATTTCGTGCCTCTTGTGCTTCTTCGGTGTAAAATCCGATGGGTAAATCAAAATTAGGTAAAATTTGAGCTGAATGAACAAGAAGCTTATGCATTGAGACGGCGATATAAAACCATTGATAATCTTTTACGTATAGCTCATATGTTTGATCGCAATAAATTTTGAATTTTTGTAAATTAAAACTATAGCTTGAATTTACAAAACACAAAATATTATAAAGCTTCCATATCAATTCTTGATTTACACCTGTGATTTCAGCGAAAACTTTATAATTTTCAAAAGTTTTGCGTGCCGTATTTCCGTTATTTGTATTACCATAGCCACTATCTTTCGGGAAATCAACCAGAAGACCAAATTTGCTACAAAATTGTTCTTGTAAATTTTTCTTTCTTTCTAAACACTTTTTTTCAGCAGTAGATCCTCTGATTTGCCATTTTTGTATTGGTAAACGATACGAAATATGCAGTATACATTCGAAACAGCGAATATATACATGTAAAGCAAAAAAGCCAAATTTTAAATAATTCAAATCCGGAACAAGAGTTTATAAGACTTGCCTTTGATTCATTTGGATAGATGTGGCATTACAAATATTACATGTACGAGTCGATGTGTTGTTTGTTATAGCGTTTACTGCTTTTCCATGAACCAGTTAAGCTTAATTCAAATTTTATGCATATTTTATTTTTATCGGACGACAAAATCGAGTCGAAGAAGGTACATTATTTCGCCACAAAGACATTTGTCCATCACAAAGATCAAGTGGTACAAGCGTAACAGAAAAAAGACTTTTGTCATCAAGTGAATCATCACAAAACGCTGTTTATATTGACTCTGGCCAGCAGCTCCATCAAATCCCAATTTACATCTTAGCAAAAGATCTGTTTTGCTCGTGTTAGTTCCCGGTATTGGATTAATATACTCAACGATTTGGTTTTTGACTTCATCAATTTTTAATATCCTCTGTGCGGTATGATCAAGGAGATTTTGAACAGGTTGATGGGCTTCAGATTCAGTTATTTAGATTTGAGTCGGATAGCACTCTTTTTTTGCAGCCAAAATCTTATGATAACTTGGGAAAATATTTGCATTATGAGCGATCGAAACATTTCTTATTGTTTGATAATCGTCCTGGGAAAGGTTGCAAGAAGCGATTAAAGCTAGTGCAGTTTCAGGTGAAAGCATTTTGGGTGTTTGTTTTTCGGCAGATGATATTGATTTTGTAATTTCTGATGCACTACCGGGTTGTGAAACTTTATTTAAAATCGGCATCAAACTTTTTCGATTCTTTTTTGCAGATTTAACCAAAGCTCGAAAAATTTTTTCTTTGGAATTTTCTTTTGCAAGAATACCAGCAGCTCTTTCTTTTGATCTTAGCGATTTAGATTCATATGATAGTTCTGGTCTTCCTAAATTATCAATAAATTTTATAAAAAATATTAAGGATTACGTTAATTTTTAAATACCCGCATTTTGCCTTTTATCAGGCGTTGAGCAACTCCATTCCATAGGTTGGTGTAACTCTTCATCAAATATTTTTGTATCAAGCCATTCTTTTTCGTATTTAGAAACATTTGCTATTTTACGATTATGATTTTGGTATTTAGTACCTTTTAATAGCCTACACATGAAACAAACGTGGGAAAAAAATACAACGTCTTGGTGAATATTATATGTGTTGAAGTGGCAATGATAATTTTTTTTGTTGCCAAAAGTACTTTAAAGTGATTTGCAGGGCAATTTTTGTTGATAAAAAAAAATAAGAAAAAGAAAATTGACAAAAAATTTTAACATACCTAAAAGTATTAATTTTAACATATTTAAAAGTAAAGTGCAAGAAATTCAAAACCAAAGTGCTATCTGAATTTCATATTTTCGACTCAAAATTCGTAATCTACGTCCTAAAAAACCCCAGAAAAAAATTTTTTTTAGGGGGGGTAAAAAAAAAAATTTTACACCCAGGGG
>NTPY01000054.1:165396-189741 GCA_002922825.1 Brachionus calyciflorus
TTGGACCCCTGGGTGTAAAATTTTTTTTTTTACCCCCCCTAAAAAAAATTTTTTTCTGGGGTTTTTTAGGACGTAGATTACGAATTTTGAGTCGAAAATATGAAATTCAGATAGCACTTTGGTTTTGAATTTCTTGCACATTACTTTAAAGTGCTTTGAACCAAATTAATTATTTAAAAAAATTATTGTTTACATTTATTCACACAATAAAAATATTTTCTTTTTTTCAAAGGCATGTCACAAATTTTACATTTATTGATGTTGTCGGCATCACTAATATTTATTTGAGCTGTGCTGGTTGTTGGAATATCAGAACGAATTCTTATAGAGGATGGTTGAGTTTCTTCTTCTATTCCTTTCTCTTCTTCTTCTGATACTAAATCAGAAGGAGAATAATATTTGATGTTGTAAATATTTTAAAAAAATTATCATCGCCACTTCAACACATATAATATTCACCAAGACGTTGTATTTTTTCCCACGTTTGTTTCATGTGTAGGCTATTAAAAGATCAACTTTGGTAATGATTGCCTCTTTATAAAATTTCTTAAGATTTAAATTTTCAAAATCGATCGGCTCGTTTGTTGTTGGATTGACAGTTAATTTTGTTTCAGATCTTTCACGAGACCAATGTTCGATTGAATTTGAACAAATATTAATTTAGTGGTTATAGTTTACTTTGGTCCATTTAAAATTTTTCCTAATTGGAATTACTGGAACTGTATCAAACATCTCACGATTGATCTTCATTAGCTCAATTTCAAATGGTTCTGTATGGAATTTTGTTGTTTTTTTTATTTTTTGCATCATTAGCCTTGCGTTTTTTACCTTTTATGGTATCAACATGAAATTTAAAATGATATCATTTACTGAGCATTTTTTTAAGGTTCATTCTTTGCTTCTGGATTTTTTTAATTAGACTTTTGACATTTTTGTATTAATTTTTTAATTTCAATATTTTGACATAGTACAATTTTATCAATTTCATATCATCAATGAACTCGTCCTCTGTTGAAAAAAAATCGCGAATTAATCTTCATATACTTGGTCGTATGGTAAAGTGAAAAACTTGGTATTATCAAAAATAGTTTTTAATTAATTGCAGTACAATTCTGAAAAAAGTTAAGATCCGACTTAAGCCAAAGTTTCGGAGCGGCTTAAGCCGAAGTTTCAGGAGAGAGGCCGGAAAAAATATAAATAAAGAGAAGCACACACAAACACAAAAAAATTTTTAGAAAATTGACAATTCACATAAATTTTTAAAATTGATATTTTCTGTAAGAAGCCGTAGAAGCATTACAATCTTGCTTGATAAGTATTAGTTTAAACTAAGAATTTAAGTTTTTTTTATTTAAAATATTTTTATTCTTTTTGACTAAAAAATTTTTTTACGAAATTTTATCGATTTTATGTGAAAATTCACTGTATTCAAAAAAGAATTTCTTGAAATATTTTTATGTGTATTTTTTTCAGATTATTTATGTTTTTTTCTACCTCTCTTAAGTTTTGGAGCCACTTTTTTTGGCTCCGAAGTCCGAAAAATTTAAGACAAAAATATATTTTTAATTAAAAGTTTCCGTTAGCCCCCAATACTTCCTAAAAAGCACATAAAATTCACTTTTTTTAATATTTAGAAAATATGTTTTAAATATGAAAACAAATCAGAAGCTTCGTCAAAACGATAAAAAAAATTAATGAAAATTTTGGAGGGAGCTTTGAATATAAGCTTTGTGACGCTTACTTGTGTACTCTAAATAACTACTTGATAAATATTAAATTTTCATTAAAAAATCTAAATAATTATAAAGTGAAAAGTATTATTTCCATTGAATAGAAATTAAAAATAATTAAATAACTATTGACGTGAATTCTTTTTTTGTAAACGGAAACCATTCATTAAAAACTTTCTAAAAATTTTTTTTGCACGATATTTTTTGAGAAACAAGTTATCTCGAAACAACACAAGAGGTAAAATTTACAATGCTGCGTTTAAACATGAAAAAAAAATATTTTATTACACGCCACAGTGATTCAGCCCAGCAAAAATTTTTGCCAAAAATCAAAGCAGCAGTACATTATTTTATTATTATTTTTTAATAGTTCAGACCTTGCATATTAGAATATATCAAATTTATTGATTTTGTGAATTTCTTATCCCTCTAGTTCAAAACTCTAGTCTAGTTCAACAATACTCTAGTTCAAAACCAACCAACAATTTTAATCAAATTTTTCAATAAACTTTAAAGTTAAAATTCTTTTGAAATAAAAAACAAATTTATTATTTTTTTTTAAAAGCTAGATAATAAACATATTATTTTATAATTCAAACAGAGGTTCTAAGAAAGTATACTAAATTTCGTTTGCAGAAATTTGCGGATAAAGGAGATAAATGAGATCAAAGATAGGATACTTTTAAAGATTTAACAAATAAAAATTCAATTATTTCAGGCTCAAAATGTTTTATTCTAAAAATTTTATCGATCGCTAAGTTAAAATGATTAATTTTCATCTTGTTTCTTATATATTTGGTTTTTAATGTTATCCTTTTTGCTAAAAATTACTCAGTTAATTGAATAATTGATATTGAAATTATCGATAATGAAATTTCAATATCATTGATATTCAGGTTTATATGACCCCCGAAGTCAATAATATTAGTATCTTTAAATTTTATTCCTCAAATTGATAAGCAATTCCGAAAATTTTCTGAATAAAAATTTAAATATATAATTGTAATATCTAGCGAAGATAGTTAAAGAAAACTATTTTATTTTGAAGTTTTTCTGTA
Organism: Brachionus calyciflorus; assembly: GCA_002922825.1. Taxonomy (NCBI): domain Eukaryota; kingdom Metazoa; phylum Rotifera; class Eurotatoria; order Ploima; family Brachionidae; genus Brachionus; species Brachionus calyciflorus. The sequence goes on from NTPY01000054.1 coordinate 168,185, forward strand.
AAAAAAACCTTATTTTTTTCATTAAAAATTTAGTTTTTCTGAAACTTTAGGAATCTTTATTTTGGTTATTGTGAATCAAATTGTTCAAAATCAAAACCAATTTCTATAAAGCATGGCTAACTTTATAATTCAAAATATTTTTATCGACATGAGTTATTAAGGCTCAAAAACAGCCAAATCTTAACTAAGATTTATGATATGGTGCACCTTAAATACACAAAAATATACTAATAGCTAAGCATAATAGCAGATTGTTCTTGTTTCAAAAGCTTCTCTAGATATTATCCTTAATGATATTCTCCAATGGACTTAAGAACCAATTTAAGGTCAAACTAAGTTACTTTTTTTTTATTTTTAATTTTTTTTCTGTGTTTTTTGATTTTTTTTCTTTTTTTTTGATTATATTATTTAACTCTAAACTAAAATACTCTAAAATGTTAAATTCAAATTAAAATTGACTGATATACAAATTTTATTTATTCAATTGAATTTTTCTTTAAATGTTTAAGCCTTTTTTTATAAAAATAATTTTTAAGGAAGAATATCCAATTTTTCCCAGAATATATCCCAGGGCCACTTTTTCCAATCCGAATCATTCAATTTTACATTATTTCCAAATGGAATAAAATTTCTCACTCTTAAAAATTTGATCATTTCAAGGATCATTCCATGATTATCACTCTGCATTGGTAAATTACCCCATTCCATAAATATAATTCTAATATCCAATCTATCAAAAAGTTTGTTTGCATTTTGAAATGCATATGGCTCAAAACCTTCAATGTCTATTTTTAAAATGGCTTTTCTATACTCTTCACCATTCGGTCTCTTTGGTAGATAATTAATTAAATCATCAAAAAGAATGGTCTCAACCAAGTATTTATCATTTTCTAGTTGACTTCTATCAAATATTTGATCTTTATTTTGTAATAAAGATTGACCACCAATATTTCTCGATTCTGAGTTTAACTTTTTTACTTCATTTCTTTTATTGGATAATGCGTTTTTAATCAATGTTATTCTTGAGCTTAAACTCTCACTAAAAGCAGCTTTGTGAATTCTTAAAATATTTTCATAAAAAGGCTCAACACAAACGACATCTCTTCCCAATTTTGCAGCAAACAGCGAATATTGTCCAATTTGTGCACCAATATCAAGGACTAACCAATCTGGATTCTTGTTTATATAATCAAGGAAAGGCTTAATTATGTGACTCTCCCAAACTCCATCTCTCCATATAAATGCCGACACATTTTCATCTCTATTTAAATCATGAACACATAACGTTGTTGATACATAAATTTCAATTGATTTACGACAGTTTATTTGTTTGTAAATATGTTTCGGTTCTAATTGTAATGACAAATTAAATAAATAAATGTGTACATCATCTTTGACAGTCTGAAAATTATCTCTTTCTCTTTTTATACTTAAATATCCAAGTGCTATAATTAACAATATAATTATAAATTTGGTTGTTGACCGAAAAACGAATCTCTGACATTTCAACATCTTAAAAAGTTTTTATTTTGTAAGTCTTAAATTAGATTAAAAATGGGTTATATGTTGTTACGAAAGCGAGTGGTTTCATTCTAAAAATGATCTCCAATTTCAAATGCTTTAAAATAAATAAATAATGAAACTAGTAACTTTTTTTCTGAAATTTTATATTTTTTGACTATGTGGCAATGTTTTAATTATCAAACATTACGACTTGCATTAATAATCAATTGTCTGCTTTTCATTTATGAAAGAAAAAACTAATAATTCAAGAAGCATGCTTGAGTTTTTTGTTAAAAGTTAATAAAAAAAAATTTAATTTTTTATACAGTAGTGCTATGACACGTGGATTTTACGTAAATTTACGTAAAAGGGACAAAAAAGGCTTTTTTTTGGTAAATTTTAAGGGGCTGTGAAGTTCATGTCAATTCGCTCATTTCAATTCGCTATTTTTTCTAAAACTTTTTTTCGAAACATTAAAAAATAGTTCTGCAAAATGTTACAAGATGTAGCAAATTTGCTACATTTCCATTATTAATCTGCAAAATGTGTGCACCCAAAATGCAGAAAAAAATTATTAAAAACTCAGTATATGTATTTGCACAACTTTTGCAGAGATTTAGCACAGTAAGAAAATTTATGTAGCAAATTTGCTACATCTTGTAACATTTTGCAGAACTAATTTTTAATGTTTGGAAAAAAAGTTAAAGAAAAAATAGCGAATTGAAATGAGCGAATTGACATGAACTTCACACCCCCAAATTTTAAGAAAATTCTTTAAAAAATCTATTTCTTTTTAAATTCGGCTTTTGCTGACTAAAAAAAAAATGTAATTCTGCGTAAAATTACGTAAAAAAAGTTAAAATCTCATTTATAAAAAGGTAAAATTTGGTAAATTTTTGTAAAAAATTGTAAAAAATTTAAAAAACATAGAAATCTCGTATTTTCTATTAAATAACAAAATCTAGAAATTTAAATTTAAAGACGTTAATTCGGTATCAGTGCAGTACCTCTTGGTCACCTATTTAAGTTAATTATCACATAAATTATTTTCGGTCAAATTTATTGTAATATAAGAAGACTTTTTACATATCTTTACTTTGGAAACTTTTTTTAGCAGAGAGAAATAAAGACAAACAAGAAAAGATAGCGTTTCGTTTAAACTTTTGATGCAAAGAATTTTTTTGACCATTTTATGTTTTATTCTAAAATTTTTTACAATACTGGTCATGTATTGGAATTAGACCAAAATATAAATTGAATTTTAATTAAAATCATAAATAAAATGGTAATTATAATTTCCATTAAATCATCGATGATATTCGATGAATAATAGACGATTAAAAAATAAAATAAAAGAATATATCTAAGAAAAAAATTTTCATTTTGCTTAAATTTTAAGCTGCATTTAATTTTTTTGCAGCTTTTTTAACAAAAATACGAAAAATTCCTAAAAAAAATTTTAACTAATGAAATTATTTCAAAAATTTTTATTTCAAAATTGATGAGCTTGAACAAAAAAATATAAAATATTTTCATTTTGATTCGAATTTTTTCATATAAAATTGACAACAAATAAAAATTTTCTTTTAAAACTTTTACTTGGAACTAGATCTTTGGCGTAACCAGGATTATTCTAATGGTGACAAGACTTATTTAGAGTTTTTAAGTTGGGCGTGTGAGTAGTGAGAGTTGGTTAAAAAATAAAAACAAGATAATTGTACTCAGATAACAAGAATAATCAAATTTTTTTTTACTATTTTTATTGAAAATTTTCCAAAAAGAAGAAACCTTTTTACTTACCGGTATCAGAGAAAATAACGTTTCTTTATGATTTTGAAAAATCGAAGCTTAACTTTTTTGCTTGATTTAGCTAAATCTTAATTGATAAATGATAAAATTTCCCGTTTCACATAAACAAAAAACATTTATTTTTTGCAAAGAAATAATAAACGATACGGTGTAATAAATGAGAAAATTTAAAGATCACAAAAAATCACTCATTTTTTCAATAGCACAGTCATAAAACCAGCAAAATGGCAAAGATCACATATTAAGTAAACATGAAGATCACATATTCGACAAGACCCATATTTTACTATTGAAACAATTAAGTCGACTTGAAATTTTTGAAATTAAAAAAAATAATTAAGACGATTTGTTTCACAAATAATATGAATTTTTTTTGAAAAAAAAAGGTATGTGTAATAAAAAATAAAATTCGAAAAAAATGAAATTTTGTGAATCGACCTGATTTTAGGGTAAATTGTAAAAAATTCCCTTTTTGAATCTATTCCCCTCAAAAATTTCCTCTAGAAACTATTCCTTTCTTGAAAAAAATTATTTTGAACCTTTGTGTAATTTATTCCCTTTTAATAATATTTAAAATAATTCCTTTTTTTAAAATATTCATTTTTATCAAAATACGATTTTATTCCTTTATTAAATAATTCCTCTTCCGATAAAAAAGAAAAAAAATGATCAATGAAGATAACAATCATTCGTCTCACGAAATAATTGATGTATTTGTGGTAAATTAAAGTCCCTTTATCCTTGTGTAATACATTGATTCTAAATATATTTACTTTTAATTTAAACAATCGAAAAATAAACTAGTTTATGGATATTAAAAACTTTTTTTAAGCAATCTTTGTTCTAATTTTTTTGACAATCTTTTTTATATTAATTTTTTTTGTATCGCAAACTTCATGACTTACCTTTATAACTTATCATGCACCAAATTCTCTTTGTTAAAAGAAATTTTTTTATTAATCCTAAACTGAACTCTCAACACAAAAAAGATGCTCACCCGATTTAAGTTTACCAAAATTGCAAGTTTTGATGGAAAAAAGACAATAGCGATGGGTCAAAACGTTTTTGCTGTTCCAATCATTTTTTTTATTTTTATTAGAAAGGGAATTGTTTATGAGAGGTATTTGATTACAATAAATTTTACTTTTTTCGGGGGGAATAGATTAAATTAGGCCATTTTTTACAAAATGAATTCAATTCAAGGGGAATAAAATACAAAGTGATTTTATTTTAGAGGGAATATTTTCTAGAGGAATAAAATAAGGGGAATAATTTTGAAAAGGGAATAAATTACCATGAATCGCTGAAATTTTAGGATTTGCCATATTAATAAGTCTAAATGACTTTTGATTCTTGTCAAGCTTTGTGAGCTGAGCAGTTTGGTATGAAAAAGTCGGTGTTGCTATGTCTTTCAGAGACAAAAATTGATTGTTAAAAACGATGTTTGCACAATTACCACAAAAAATATTAAAAATTTTGAAAAAAAGTTATCAATGAGATCAAATATGATTTTTGTAGAACTTGATGAGCTGAGTCGATTGGTATATGGTATTAGGGTCTTTGGTGAATTAAAAATAAGTTAATTGAAAAAAATCAATAATTTTCAAATTAATTTCAACATATTTTGAATATTTTACTTTTGACTCGTCTAAAACCCTTTTAACTATATAATTACCAATCGATTCAAATTTCAGCCTAAAATCAGGTTGATTCACAAAATTTCATTTTTTTCGAATTTTATTTTTTATTACACATACCTTTTTTTTTCAAAAAAATTCATATTATTTGTGAAACAAATCGTCTTAATTATTTTTTTTAATTTCAAAAATTTCAAGTCGACTCCAGCCGACTTAAGAAAATAGTCGACTTTTTTCCAGTCGACTCAAGTCGACTGGAAAAAAAATTCAACACTAGAATGGAACTGAAATCGAATTAAAAAAAATATATATTACTTGAAACAATAATGATTTTTTTTTTAATTTTTACTTGAGGACAAATTTAGTGGAAGTACTAGATTTGAAACAAAAATTTAAATTAATAAATTTATTATTAAATAATTTCTTAAAATTCAAATATATTGCAAATTTAAATTTATAATTTTAAGAATTCAAATTTAAATTCTAAAAAAAAAATAACTTTTTTTTCAAATCTCCTAAAAAAGCGAAGTGGTGTTTTTTATAACAAAAAATGACAACTATTGAAACTAATTCTCAAGAAGAAATCGATTTAAATTCGGAATTGCCATTCACCAAAGCTGATGAAACCCAAGTCTTAACACCTGTAACTGATGTTATTGATTCGTCTGATGATGAAAATTTTGAATTCGGGTTACTCTTTTTGATTGAAAATACTTTTTGAAAATTTTCATTAAAAAAATAACGCATTTTTTTCTCTTTCAGAAATGAGGAATTTTGTTTGATTAAATTGTCAAGTTATTCATTAAATGAATTTCGGTAGGAAAAATTTTTTAAATTTAATTTTTCTTAATTAATTAAAAATTTTGTTGCTTATTCTAAGTCTTATAAAAAATGCCATCGAAGATGCACTGATTCGAAAATGTAAAAAATTAGACTATCCAGATAAAACCAAAGAGGAGGTAAATATTTTTCAATACGCAATAAAAATTAGAAGGACCCCGAGAAAAATTTTGAATTAAAATTTTTAAAAAATTTGCTTTTTAAGAGGTTTGTATGCTACTATAAAAATTATGCTCTAGATCGTGTAGGAAAGGCAGTTACACAAGGCGAAACTGGTATAGCTGAGGGTTGGAACATACCAATGTAAGTCTATTTCTATCCTCATCAAAAAAAAAAATTGTAAAAAAAATTTTTTTAAGATATGAAAATGAATTTCAAAATTTACTTGGTCTTCCATTTCACGAGGACAATGCACTCGCAGAGACCTTAAGAATAAAGCGTCCTCGATTAGAATGTTTTAATTGCCTGGCAACAAATCATCGCGTAACTGAATGTCCAGTTAAAATTGACGATGAAAGAATTCGTATACATCGTAAAATATTTGCTAGTCAATCTGTAGCTGCTAATGAACAAGCTGAATTATTCTCAACACGATACACAAGTGATTCCAAAGATAATCGTGGATTTACACCGGGTAAAGTAAGCTCTGAATTAAGACAAGCATTGGGTATTAAAGATAATCAATTACCACCTTATATATATTTAATGAGAGAGCTTGGGTATCCGATTGGTTGGTTATTGGAAGCCCAATGTAAAAAGTCTGATTTGGAATTATTTCATGATGATAAAAATGGTAAAAAAACACCCGAAAAAGAGATTATTGAATTCGATGCTGATAAAATAATTTCTTTTCCGGGTTTTAATGAACCACCTGCACATGGAATTTTAGATGAAAGTCAAAATTATAATGTAGAGAGATATAACTCGAGATTGTCTAAAGAAAATTTCTTAAAAACTCTTAATTTAAGAAAAAAAAGAGCGTTTAGAAGAACTAGCCTGGCGAAAACTGCCCTAGAAGAAGGTTCAGATGGCGAGCAAGAAATGGAAGAAATGGAAAAATCAACAGAGTCTATAGAAGATGGGATGATTTTGGATGAAACAGAAGGTCAATCTCCGAAAAAACGGGCGAAAATTGAACCACGTGGTTCAGCTGTTATAGCCATACCGGGAACTCCAATAATAGAGAGTGCCACTGGGGTTAAACAAGTTCCAAATTGGGAGAAATTTTCAGAGAATATATGCGAGCATAAACCATTTGATATGGATGTATCAGTACCTCAGGGTTCATATCAAAATATAGTCAAGTTAACTCGAGATTATAAGGCTAAAACTACTGATTCGTCTTCTCAATAATAAAAAACAAAAAAAAGTGTAGATAACAAAATATTATTGAATCAGTTTTTGACCAAATCTTTTTTTACAAGAGATATTGTAATTAAAAAAAAAACATAAACTTAAATTGTCTTCTTTTTTTTAAATAAAGTCTCTCTTAGTTTATTTGTTTTGTTATTATTATTATTATAAGCTTAACTCTAATTTCTTGATATAATTATAACTACTTTTAAACTAATTTTTTCTCTTTTTTTTTTTGATTTGTGTATTTGTGGTACTTTTTTTGTTTTAAAATTTAATCAGAAATTAATAAATGAATTTAAAAAATTTAAAAATTATTTTTTATTTAATGAAAAAAAATTTTAAATAATTTTCGATTGACCAATTTTGGTCTTTTATGATGACAAATTAGCTTTAGACGGTTAAAAGCTAATCTATATTATCAAAATTATTCTATTTTTTTCAGGTTTATATGTTGTGTTAAATTGTGATTTACACCTAGAAGGCCCTATTTTTTATATTTTATATTGTGTTTCAAAATGCGTAAAAACGTGGCTAAAATTTTTAGAATTTTATTTGATAATCTTCTTGATATTTAAAGTTATCTATTTGTTGAATAAAATTAAATTAAGAATTTTTTCTAGACTATGCCAGTTGTGATTTAACGGTAAAAGTAAACTATAAGTGGACATTACAGTCCAATCCAAAACGCTTAAGACCTGTTAAAACACTGTTTATAAAGAGCATACAAAAAACATCTTTCAAATCAAAACAGAAATTTCTGTTACAAAAATATAAACCGCTATAACTATTTTTGTGAATGGAATAAATTTATTCTGTAAATTGTAGAATTTACAAAATTTACACAATTTGTACATTTGTTATCAACCCTCTGCAAATTCTTTGCAATTTATCTGCAAAAAACACCATGTATAGACAACCGATAAAAGGTCTTAAGAAAACCCTCTTAACCCTTTTGTAATTAGATATTTTGAAATATATTTAATAATTTTAAACTTTTTACCCTTTTACCCTTTTTTGTTTTTTATCTTGAAATTTGGATAGAACCATAAATAAATTTGTTTTAATAAAATCAAATTAAGAGAGATTAGGGAAGTGTATAGGGTAAGTCTTTAAAGTGAAAAAGGGTCACTTTAATAGGTTCAAAAAACGGGAAAAAAGGTCTTTAAAGTTATTTAGGGAAAATTAGGCATTTTTAAGAGATATAATCAAAAAAGTGATTTTATGATAAAAAAGGGGAAAAGTCTTTTGACAACCAAAAATCTGGTTTTCACAACCAAAAAAAAAGATTTTCACACATAAAAAAAAATTCCAGATAAAAACTACTAAAACTCTTAAAAAATGAACTTTATCTTTATAAACACACAAAAAAATTATTAGAAATATTACTGAATTGACTCTAATTTTTTATCTTAAAAGGTCTTCCTCTTTTGCCTTTTCTTTATTTTTAGTCTGAGTTATCTGAAATTTTAGTATATTTTTTAGTTTTGTTTTTTGTTGTTTTTTCTAATTCAAGCGCCTTTTATATCTTTGGAGGTCTGGCTCTTTTTGCCTTTTCACCAACACATTTCAATTAATTAAATTGTCCTTTAAACAAGAATCTAAAAATCGAAAACATGTTCAATATTTTTCAGAGCACGATCAATCATTTATTTTAGTATTTTTCCTTGAATATCTAACCAAAAACTTGTTTTCGATTTTTGCATTCTTGTTTAAATGACTATATTGAATTAATTTCATATTTAATTCATGTAAAAAATTCAATTTATGAATTAACAAAAAAAAATCTGAAAAAATTTTCAGTACACACAAAAAAAGGATTTTCACAACCAAAAAAAAATTTTTTTAGACGTTGTGTGTGAAAATCTATTTTTTGGTTGTAATGAGCAGATTTTTGGTTGCCATGAACCTAGACCCATAAAAATTCGGATTTTCTTACGTAAAAAAGTACGTTTAATAACGTGAAATTGAAAATAACCTTAAAGGAAAAATTAAAATAGTTGAATTCATGCTGCATTGTTCTTTGGAGGGGGTGTTTTGACGCATGAAAAAAAAATTTAAATTTAAATTTGAAAAAATTCCTGATTTTTATAGTATAAAAACAAAAAGTATAGCATAAAAAAAAGTTTTTCTTTTTTGCTTTTGGAGCATAAAACAATCAAAAATGTAAATAATATTTCTGTTTAAAAAAATCTCAAAAATTAAATTACTTCTCGAAATTAAGTTGTTTTATTAAATAATCGTTTAAATGAAAAAAATATTGAAAATGAACCTTTAAATAATGTTTTTGATTCAAAAAGTCCTCCTAATTATCATTTGTTGAAAAAGGTACAAGTAACCCCCAAAAAATGACAACAATAGAGCCAATAGATAAAAACATTCAAAATATCAAGAAAAGAAGTCTAACAGCAAAAGCAAAATCAACTCTTGAGTAAGATTGGTTGTATAATGTATCTTTATTCTTGTTATACTTTTTTTCCCTTTTTTCATGCGTTAATTTCTTAATTTTATGCTATAAATTGACTTTATATACAAAAGTTACTTTTTTTTCATGCTAAAAATAATAAAAAAAATATACAGTCTAACCTCGATATAACGGACCTCGATTATCCGGAAATTTCGGAAATCCGACATAAAATCATTTTCCCTTAACAAAGCAAAGCTTTCGTATATTAAAAAACCTCGCTTTAACGGAATTTCTTTGTCGAAAAAACTCAATAATACGACAGAAAATTTTCATTTTTGTCATAATTTCCTTAATATTTTATATGATTATTCAGTCAGAAACTATTATTATCATTTAATTTTTACTAAATGAATGGTAAATTATGTATTTTCAAATTTTGACCTTGCGTTTATTAACCTTGTTTTCATTTATGTACATAATTTTTAAATATTTTGTATTAAGAAATAATTACAAATCAACATTTGGATTATTTTTAGCTAATATATTTACAAAAATAACCAATTATGATGTTTTTTATATCATTTAGAAAATTCAAGCGCTTATACATTAATAAAAATTTTAAATGATTTTAACTTATTTTAAAGCTCTATTGTCGGACAATTTAAATTAGTATTTTTTAAAGGGAGCTATCTAAAAACTCATTATAATTTTTTTGTTTAACCGACAATTTTCAATTAATTTTTAATTCCGGATTATCAGTTGTCCGGAATTTTTGATAATCCGACCTCTTTTCCTTCTCCCAGAATGGTCGGATTATCGAGGTTAGACTGTAATACTATATTTTATTTTTTTTATACTATACTTTATTATTTGTTATGCGTCAAATGACTTTTCCCTTGTCCTTTACTGTAACTTAAAGGAACTTTTGAACCTAAATTTTGACATTAAAATTATATTTTTTTGATTAATATCTGTTTGACTTTTTAATTTTTATCTTTTTGTTTTATTTTGTTAAAAGAGAAAAAAAAATTGCCCAATAGAAAAAAGCCAAAATTTTGATATTACAATTAGAGCCAAATTTAGCCTTTATTAATGGAAGCTATTTTGACATATTATAAAATTTGTAACGATCGATGCGATGTAATTTTTATTGATAATTTAATTTTATTCTTTTATCCACAACAAAATCAAACAAACAAAAAAAGTAAACGAACACAAATAAACAAAATTAAATGGTTTTACAAATAATACAAAAATTACAAAAAAAAGCAATAGAAAAAATTTTTAAATTTCAGATTTTCTAGCATAATATCTAGTGATAAATCTTTCAACATCAAACTTTCTCTTACAACCTTCATAATTCATATATCTTATTTTACCAAAAACAGCTCTCTCAGCCCAACCTTGATCATGTATACCACATATTGACCACATACATCCGACATAACCATTCGGATCTCTACCATCCAAACTATATTTATCATTTAAATAAATAGCATATTCTAAACCTTGTTCGGGACTCTCTGTCCATTCTAGAATTTTTTTAGCCCAATACATTCTCAAAAATCCGTGCATTTTACCTTCGACTCTCAATTGAATTTGACTAGCATTCCACAAGCGATCCGATGTCTTGAAATTTTCCAATTCAGTTAAACTATACAACGCTGGTCTCTTATCTTTACGATGTGCCTCCAGTGTCAATTTAGCCCAATCATACGCTCCTTCTAAATTATCATAATTTGGTTGATAATAACAAAAATTATCAGCTAATTCTCTACGTACAATACTCTCTTCAATTAAGGCCTTAACTGCTTCGGAATTTTTCGAAGCATATTTTTTGACTTCTAACATACAACGTTGTACACTTACTTGACCAAAATGATACCATGGAGACATGTTCGATAAGGCATTTTTATTCGGATCATTTCGTTCCGAATCATAAAATTTTATTTTATTTTTTATAAAATCTTCGAGATTTTTAATAGCGCCTAAATAGCCCGGTCTTGCCCATTTAACAACTTTAACACTTTGATCCACTTGTAAACTCGAATAACATGCTTCCCAATCAATAGTTTTCTTCTCGATTTCACTCACGACTGGATGTTTTATAACTGGTGGAAATTCAGTTAAATAATCGTCTAGTTTAGAATTAATTTTGTTACGAATAGTCCTTGCGGCATATTCGAGTTTATCCGATGCTATCCAACATGGTACAACATTATGTGCATCAACTTGAGCAAAGGGTATATTATCAGGTAAATTTTTTTTTAATTCTTCAACCCAATTTTTGTGTATTCGAAGAGGCGAAAAATCGCATATTAGACCAGCGATTTGATTTTCTTTTACAAATTTAGGAACTTGATCTTTGGCTTGACCAATTAATAAATGAAATTGTATGTTCAGCTCGTTGAGTTCTTTTTCGACTTCTTTCAAACCCTCTAACATGAAATAATAATGACGAATAGTCGCATTTAAAAATGTGGGCACTAGACAAAAGCATACATAAAGTGGTAGATTTTGTTTTAAAGCTAATTTTTGAGCGTATAAAAGCGACCAATTGTCTTGTACACGTTGATCACGTGACATCCAATATAAAATACCTTTTGAATTTTCAGGAAATTCTTTGACCTCCGTCAAAACTTGTACTCTTTTTTTGTTAAAACGAAATGCATTTACGGATTCGAAGAGTTCGTGACGTTTTTTACGAATTTCTTCGGCTAAAGTACATTCGGAAATGGCCTCGAGATTGGGTGGTTGAAAAGCGGATTTAAAAATGGGAAAATTTGTTTTTTTTGAGTCGGTTTCGTCCTCACTATTCAAACGTGAATTTGGTTTTTTAGCTGGTGGTTCTTGTTCAGGTGAGTCTTCATCAAATTTTGGACGAGATGTTTTACCAGGTGATTGTATTACTAATTTGTCGAGTTTTAATTGTTTGGATGAGGCTTTTTTTATGCCTGAAGGTACCTTACTCATTTTTTTAAATAATTCAAAAATTTTTTTTCTTTATTTTTAAATCAGAATTTTTTTGTTTAGAATTAAGGATTGAGAATATGCAAAAGGATGAATTTTCAAAATCAAATATTCCTTAACATTAGTTCTAATCTAATCACGGTTTTAGAACTGTTGTTTTTTTTTTTTTTTGAATGAATTTAGTTTTTTATTATGCAAGCTATTTTTAGAAAAAAATAAAATTTTTTAACTATTTTATTTTCAAGATTTTGTAAATACGACCTAACTTTGAATTACCATAATTTATTCCATTCCCAAAAAAGTGGGAACATGAAGCTCGGTCCTTGAATCAACTAGACACGATAACTAATTCAAAATTCCAGATTTCCCGTCCTACGACTCGAAACATTTTTACTATCACCAGCCTAAAATAACGGAATCTAAAAATTTCAAATTCTAGACTTTCAAAAATATAAATAATTTATAAAATAAAAATCAAAAAGTATCCTTTGTTTTAATTGAGTCTAGGGGCTTCTATGAATTTTTGACTTTTCATTTATCTTCCGAGATTCCTCTCGACTAGATAAAATCGATTTTATATTCTAAATATATTTTTGATGAATTACTTTTTATATTTTGGCATTCAATCAAGGATCAGTTAACACGCTAAATACCGTCGGGTTTTTCGAACGCTTTTTCATATATTTAACCCTAATAACTTCTTCTAGGTTATTTTAATAAGTTATATTTTTTCAGAACTTATTTAAAACTAAAAAAGTAAAATAAATTCACGAATTTTAGGTTATAAATTTATTTTTTTTCCGAACGAAAAAAAAATATATCGTTAATTACCGTCGGGTTTTTCGAACCCGTCTATTAAAAAACCTTGCTTAACAGATTAAAAATGGGATGAAAGTTGTTATATCTAATCAGAAAAGGTCTAAAATTTAATCCAAATTTTAAATTTTATTTCTAGAAAAAGTTTTCGATTATTTTCAGGCAGCTATTTGCCTAAAAGCTCTTTAATGGTCTTTAAGAGTCTGATGATCCCGAATAAGCTGGTTGTCATAGAGAAAAGAGAGATATTAATCTAAAATATGAATATTATTTATTATAAACAAAAAATTAAAGTTTTATTGATATATAATAAAATTTAGCGGCGGTGTGGTTCAGTGGACATATTAATTGATCTTTAAGAAAACATTCCAGGTTCAAACCCTGCTACAGTCAAAAAAATGTGTTAAAGAAAAAGAAAAAAAAAAAAAAATTCCTCTTATCTCTTCATGAACCATGACGGATGTGTCCCATACAGCACATTGTAACCGTAGATGGGAGGACGTCATTCTCCTTAAAAAATGGCCTGCGAAACGTGTTATAAGTAAAATGTGTTAATAAAAAACAAAAATTGTATAAAAATAAAACAGTGTTATAAAAAATATATTAAATAAAAAAAAAAGAATTATAATAGAGTATTGGAGGTCCATGAAGATGCTCCAGTCCTCATATCGCCCTGTGGGTGGCCTTTTGGATTTAAAAAAAAAATATAATAAAATTTATGAATTTCTGAATAAATAAACTGATTCAATCAAGCTAGTGAACGAAATTTCCTAAGGTATCGCAAAACAAGATATATTGGATCTTATCCTAACAAGAGAGTATCTAAATTGATGTAATTTGTAAATTTTTAAGAATATTAAAGAGAATAGTACCCAAAAAAGTAGATCTTTTTTTTTCAAATAGCATAGAAATGTCATAATAAAATTGTATATAAAATCATGAAATTTTTGAAAAAAAATTTCGACTCTTCAGATTCTGGTTCATTTTTTGATGATGTGATCTCTTCTTTGTGATAAAATAAAGAAATATTATAACTTTAAACTGCCTATTTTTAAATAAAATCAAAAAAAAAACATCTTCTAATCTTTTTGAACCACAATTTGTTGTGAAAAATCAAGGACGGGTTCGAAAAACCCGACGGTAATTAACGCTATATAAAAAATTTGGTAATTTGCGTGTTAAATTATTTGATTATTGAAAGAGTTGAGTAAATTCTTATCAAAAATTAATAAAATATTAATGAAAAATTTATTAATAAAAATAAAAAATACCTTTTTTAAAAATCATAAATTCCAAAGGAGATATTGAAAAAGTCGAAAATATGATTTTTTTTTTGGAAATTATTTCCATTAAAAGAAAACATTATACAATTTATACAATTTTGGGTTTTAAAAGGGTTTGAGGAATCGCTATTAAGTTTAATAATTAGTCTAGTAACAGCTTAAAATCTTTAAAAAGGAGTCATTTTGATTCTTTCGTTTTTTGAGTGTTATAATAAAGTAGAAAAAAATAAAAAGATTTACAACCTTTTTTGTTTAAAAATACTATTCTATGACAAAAAATATTCGATGAAATGAACGTTCACCAAAAAAGTCAACCAGGTACTACCAACAAATTTATTAAAAAAAAATTGAATTTGTTTGTAGTAGGAGGAGTTCTTTATTTTACTTGATAAAGTAAACGAAAGCAAAGTTAATGAGACTGGATTATTAGTTATCAAACTTCCGATTTTCTTAAATCATTAAATAAAAATAGCAAAATATATTTATTCTATTTATCTTTAAATCATTTTTCAATTGATTTTTAATTAAAAAATTTCATTCTTTAATTTGAGTTATTTTTTGATGAAAAAAATCACTCGATTAGAAGGGTTTATTTCACGTACCGAAATATTCTTAATTTCGAGTTAATATTTTACAATCTATAAATTTTGCCCGTTAATCCATTATTTATTTAGCCTAAAGCTAAAGCCGCTTGCCGACCACTTAATTAGCAACAAGCTGTAAAATAAAGCAAATATTTCTATGCTATGCTTCTTAACTCAGTGTTAACCATTTTATTTTCAATTGAATTGATTTTTAACTATAAACTGTCTAAATTTCGAATGTACAGTTCAAAGCTAAAATAAGCTAACGAAAACACGAACAGAAACATAACACTGCTCGAACAAAAACAAACATTTCTCGAACATGTTTGAAAATGTTCGAACACGTCGTTAACTTATTTTAGCCTTGTACTTTATTTTAAAATTTAATCAATTATTATCTATAGACTTGGCATAAGATTCCTTAACCCTTATCCATCCAAAGCTGGGTCCAAAAATGATCCAAAAAAATTTAAAAATTGAACAACTTTGAGACAATAGAAAAACACTTTAAATTAAACGGATAGACATGAAAATTATATCAAAAGAAAGCTAAGATCATGAAGAAAATTTTTATCTTTTCAGAAAAAAAAATCAGTGATTTGAAATTTAATTTTAGCATTATTTGTAACCGGGTCATTTTTGACCTACTTTGGTCTTTAATGTATTTTTTTTACTTTGGACGGATAATAGTTTATCAAATGAGCTTTTTTTTAAATTCAATTTAAATTGGAAAACTTTTAGCCACTTAAATCACAAGAAATCGAAAATTCTATTCACCAAAAATAAGAGACAAATTAACCATTTGATGTTTGGTTAATTCAGTGTTATTCTATGCTCTATTTTGAGCTTTAATTTGCATTTTATGTCCAAACTTGGCTCAAGGCTAGATTCTTAATTATTTATTTTTTTGGATTCTAAATTTATTAGATAATCTGGAAAATTCAAGCGAAAATCTTAATTTATATTTGCACTCAAATTCTCATTTGAAATACGTATAATTATTTTTCTTATAGCAAAAAAAAATTTCATAAACAAGAAAAAAAAATTGATATTAAAAAAAGCACCAAAAAGCGTTCTTGCTGATCTAACCATATGACTAAGACTATTCGAAATATTAATAAATAAAAAAGTACCGAAATTTAATCGAATTCTTTCTTTAAATTGTGGTGGTAACTTAAAAACAAATGCTTTAAGTATCATAATAATAAAAATGCAAATTTTTTTTTTGTTAATTTTGCTAACGCTTAGTTATAATAATTAAATCAAAATGATGCATTTTTTATTATTTAGTAACAAATATTTATATTTGATCAAAAAAAAAAAGGAAAAAAATCCTTAAGTCTGAGTGTGTGTGTGTGTAATAATTCTAAAATTATGAAATACTTCCTATGAATAATATCAACTCTTTTTTTTTTTTGTTTTGTAATTTTAGTCTAAAAAAAATCGTGTCATGTCCGAGGATATACCTTTGGTTAATGGCAAACGAGGCTCGAATAAGGACTCGTTGTGTACGTGTTTGAATATGAACGAGACTACTTCGTTGACAACTACATCTCTATCGTCCTCCAAAACAATTTCATCTTCCAATGAAAATTTAAAAAAGTATTTTAAAAAAATTTTTTTGTTGGTTAAATTTGGAACCCAGAAAAAAAAAAAAAAATTTTATTTTTACTCTTTTTCTTCAATAATTAATTTTTAATATAATCTAGAATTTAAAAAAAAAATAATTCTTTAGAGTTAATAATTTATTATTTTTTGTATTCGAATGATTTAAATTAATTCTTAATGATTCTTAATGGAAGAAATACCATTGGTAAATACAAATTCAATAATATCTAATAGTGCAAATAATACGAAACAAGTTCTAAACGATTCAGTAGTAATAAGTGCGAATCGAGGTGTTGTTGGTGGTGGTGATTTAGACGAGACTAATATTAGCTTGTCGCCAAGTGCTATCAAAAAACCTAAGAATACACGGGTAAAGAAAAAATTTAGTAAAGTCGAGTACAAACAATTAGTTAATACATCTGACGATTCTGATCTAACAGAATCGGACGATTATTACGTAACTAATTCTAATAATATACTTAAACATAATTCTGTTTATTATTATTCAAAGTGCACGTGTTGTAATTGCTGTTGTCATTTTGTCAAACAACTAATGGCCATGTGCTTTAAGTAAATTTAATTTTCTTTTTGTTAGGTCTAGATTATATTAAAATTTTTTTAAGGGATATTTTTCTGGGTGATATTATTAATTTTTTATTAATTTTTGTTTTTTTTTTTCAAGTTCATGTTGCAACTGTTTAGGAAAATCGAAAGGTTTCGAAGCGAGAACTATTCATATTGGTAAAAGTCGGGAATTAAATTACAAGCAAAAATTTCCTAAAAATGTAGTACGCAATCAAAAATATTCCATTTTTACATTCATTCCAATTGTAAGTAGAAAAATCAAAATACACTTGACAATATTCTGAAGATTTTTTATTCATAACTAAATTGAGCAGTACTCCTTTTCATAGAAAAAAATTTAAATTAAATATTTTACAATATTTTAACCACGGAACTAAGCACTATCGTACTTAGCTATGGGAGATTTAATCTTTAAATTAAAATTTGTTTTTAAAACCATTCAATTTTATTGATTCTTCACTTCAGCTGGAATACGTTTCAGTACGGGATTACTCTTTTAGTAAAAAAATTATGGCCTGCTGGACATGTCTTAACTACTTATCTGTAAAGCGTATCTTGACTTCTTGTTGAACCTGCTGGGCCTTTGGCGAATGAGCTCGGATGGAACCACTCTATCATATTTAAGTTTTTTTTAAATTTAAAAAATTGTATCAAGTCACCTCTTATCCTTCGGTTTTAGTGAGTCCGAATGATTTTGGTTAACAAAATTTTTAAAACAAAAATTGGCAGACCTGGTCGACCAAGCGTTTGGTTAACAAACATCAATATTCAAAATGCATGATCAAACGTTGTCTTGATAATTAGTTCAACTTTTGTGTCCTTAAACACTAAAAAGAAAATATTGACTCCTAATTCTGTTTATTTTTTCTTAAAAAATAATCCAATAGCTGATCGTTCTTATTTTTTTCGGGTTGTTTTTTTAATTTTTTTTAAAAACGAACTTTATTTTTTTCTTGTCAAAATAAAATAATTAAAAAAATAAAATTTTTGAAGTCAAATGACCTGACTTGACTCTTAAGCTAAGATTTCGACTTTGACTTAAGTCATGATAAAAATCCCGAGTCACTTACTAGACACAGGGTTTACGTTTACCATTTTTTGATGAAATGTTCGAAAACATTTTTGAACTTTTTAGAATTTATTTCTGTATCCCTTTAAGCAATACCAATTTCCAATTTTAAAAACCATTAAAAAATTAGTAAATTCAATGCAACAAGCACTGTTATGTTCCTGTCTGTGAGCTCGTTCGTAAAATTTTCAGAATATTGGGCTAAATAAAGTTGAGAATTTTTTTTTAATTAATTTTTGTTTGTTATTATTATTAAGGTACTGTTTCAACAATTTGCAGTGTTTTTAAATTTATATTTTTTGGTAATGGCATTGTCTCAATTTATACCATCTATTCGAATAGGTCTATTATACACATATTGGGCACCATTGGCATTTGTAATCACTGTTACAATGCTTCGCGAGGCCTATGATGACTTCAAACGCTATTTAAGAGACAAAGAACTCAATTCACAATTGTACAAAATATTAACTTATGATGGCATTAAAATGGTACCTAGTTCTCAATTAAAAGTATCCGATGTAATCATAATTGAAAAAGTAGCTCTTTTAATTTTTATTCAATTTTTAATTAATTAATAATTAACATTTTGTTTACTCAGAACCAAAGAGTCCCGGCTGATATTGTTTTAT
Source organism: Brachionus calyciflorus (assembly GCA_002922825.1). Taxonomy (NCBI): domain Eukaryota; kingdom Metazoa; phylum Rotifera; class Eurotatoria; order Ploima; family Brachionidae; genus Brachionus; species Brachionus calyciflorus. The sequence continues at coordinate 187,281 of NTPY01000054.1, forward strand.
TAAAAACATCGGAAAAATCTGGTACATGTTTCATTAGAACAGATCAACTTGATGGTGAAACTGATTGGAAATTACGTGTGGCTGTATCAACTACACAAAATTCCGATAAATTATCAGACCTACTTGATATTGGCGCTCAAATTTATGCTGAGAAACCTCAATTAAGAATAAATGCATTCGAAGGAATTTTCATAAGAGTAAAAAAAAAAAAATTTTTTTTTTCAAAATTTTTTATTTTATTTTTCTCAAAAGAATGACGCTGAAAAAACTCAAGAACCATTAAGTATTGAAAATACATTATGGTCAAATACAGTATTGGCTAGTGGTACTGCCTATGGCGCTATTATTTACACTGGTCGCGAGACACGTTCAGTAATGAATACTAGTAAACCATCGAATAAAATTGGTCTTTTGGACAAAGAAATAAATAATTTAACTAAATTATTATTTACGGCTGTTGTTTTATTGAGTTTAGTAATGGTTGCTTTAAAAGGTTTTCATGGACCATGGTATAGATATTTATTCAGGTTTATTTTATTATTTTCGTATATCATTCCGATTAGTTTGAGAGTAAATATTGACATGGCTAAAACGGTTTATTCATGGTTTATACAACATGATAAAGAAATACCGAGTACTTTGGTACGTTCGAGTACAATGTCTGAAGAGCTCGGTAGGATTTCCTATATGCTCTCGGATAAAACTGGGACATTGACTCAGAATGAAATGGTTTTTAAACGATTGCATTTGGGCACTGTTTCATTTGGTTCGGATTCAATGGATGAGATAACACATCATTTGAGAATATCATTTCGTCAAGAAGTATCAAATAGTAAACAAAATCATCCGTCGTCGATAATGAGGCGTACAATAGTGACGAGAATTAGAGATGCCATTGAGGCATTGGCTTTGTGTCATAATGTAACACCAGTGTATGAAGCTAATATGGCTGATGTTTTGAATAAGCCTTTGGATCAAATGGGCGATGAGGTTAAGGATTTAAGAGTGACTTATCAAGCGAGTAGTCCAGATGAAATAGCTTTAGTTTCATGGACTGAAAATATTGGTTTGACTTTGATTAAACGTGATCTTAATAATATGATACTTAGAGGTCCACAAAATGAACTACTTGAATATGATATTTTACAAGTATTTCCGTTTACATCAGAGACTAAGCGAATGGGTATAATTATACGCGATAAGCAAACAGATGAAATTGTATTCTTTCTTAAAGGAGCTGATACAGTTATGCAATCGATTGTTCAGTATAATGATTGGCTTAATGAAGAGGTAAGAACAATTTTTTATTTTATTTGAAATGCTTAAAAGATTATATTAAAAAAATTCGGTTGGAATCGGTTGGAGGTCTTTGTGTCTTTTAATTTTTGCTTAGTTATTTTTGAAAGTTTAACCATGTAAAAAAAAATTTAAAAAAGTAAAAAATAGGCATACCGGAAAAAGTAGTAGATCAAAAATATAAGAAAAAGAAAATACTCTAGCTTGCCAAACATTTTCAGCTGTTGGTCTACCTATTATGCTTCGTTCGCGAACTCCTGATTGATACAGATAGAAATTTACCGGCTCCTTTGATGGCTTGAATATGTAAATTGCTACAAAGTGTAACATTTTGCTAAACTTTAAAATATAGGCGTGCAAAAATCCTATAAAAATGCAAAATTTGCACGCTGTTGAAAAAGATTCTGCAACATTTTTACAGACCTATATTTTAAAGTGAAGCAAAATTGTTACACTTTGTAGCAATTTACAGAAAAAGTTTATAACTTCCCGTGAGAAAATAAACAGACAAAAAACACTGTTTAAACGATGTTTAATAATGTTTGTTGTCTGTTTTTTTAGCGTTTAAGTCCTGTTTTTTGGGGGTCAAACGTGAGTGTTTTATCGCAAAAAAAACGCGTTTCAAACACCTGAAACTAGTGTTGGGAATTTTTTTTTTTGAGTCGACTCGTTTTTTAAAAAATTTCTTAAGGAAAAAACAAGTGTAAAACACCTTTAAAAATAATTTTTTTAAACTAAAACACTAAAAAAATTATTTTAAAAAAGGAGATTGTAAACAAAGCCCATCTAAATTAAGCAAAAGACTGAAAATTTGATTTTTATTGTATTTTATATGATTTTTCAATTTAATATCACCTAAAAAGAGCATTTTTGAATTTTTTGTCAGAATTTGCGTATAGAGTAAAAGTCGAGTCGAGTCGACTCCCAACACTACCTGAAACACTAAAAAAAAACTTATTTTTTTTTCAAATGAAAACTTAGAAATTTTTAAAAAAATTTTTGAGAAAAAAAAACGCTTAAAAAAACAGATTAAAACGCCTGAAACACAAAAAAAACACGTAATTATTACAAAACTACAGTACAAATTAAAACTAACTTGTACGTTTCTTTTCCTTTCCTCTTCTTCGACTCTTCCTCAACTCTTCCTCGACTCTTCTTCAACTTT
>NTPY01000054.1:189767-248487 GCA_002922825.1 Brachionus calyciflorus
TACGTTATAAAATATTTGTTTTTATTGATTGTTTTCTTCAGAGGAAGAGGAAAGGAAGAGTTGAAGAAGAGTCGAGGAACAAAATGCGTACAAGTTAGTTTTAATTTGTACTGTAGGATTTAGAAATTTATTTTCCAACAAATTAACACTAAAAAAACAGCGATAAAACGCTCACGTTTAATCACTATTTAAACAGTGTTTTTTGTCTGTTTCTTTTCTCTTCACCATTCGAAATTAATTTGATTTCGCATGAATTAAAAAGACGAATTGAAATTTACTGTATAGATCCCCTATTGTTTTATTATTATATGATTCTATAGAATGTTCTAACGAGATAGTTTCGGTTAATGTCCATGATTCACATCCATATAAGAGCAAAGGCATGCATCCCGTATTTAAAATTCTCATTCTAAATTTTAGATCTATTTTAGTAGAGGTAAAAATGTGTCTACCCATGTCAATATCTCTTAAAATACTCTTATGAGAACTCTTCGAGAATTTGAAAAATAATTTTTAGAGATTTTTAAGAGAATTAACTGGAGAATAACCTCAAATTTGTACAATACAGAACTCTAAGAGAACTCCAATACATTACTTCTAAATTTTGTAATTAGGAGATTTCCAAGAGAATTCCTTGAGACATTTTGAACGAATTTTAAAAAATTTTACAAGAGAAAACAAAGAGAAATAAAATTTTTAATTAATTAAGCAATTATACTTTTCAAAATAAAAATTTAAATTAAAAAAAATCAATCGAATAATTCTATAGTGAATTAATCTAAAGGTAAATTTTTTTTTCTTATAGTATCAGTTAATTATTTGAAGTAGTGGCTTAAAGCAAAATTTTTAATTTTAAGTAATTTTAATCAACTTTTTTTTTATAATAATTGCAGACGAGACTGAAAGAATCAATACAGTAAGTAAATTTAGAAAAAGGATTTTTTTTCAGTAAGATAAAATAGCTCTAAAAAAAGAAATGAGTATAATGATTTTTTTTTGGAATTCTTAATCAAGGGCGGTAAAATTTCATATTAAAGTTGTGAGAAATCAACTTACTAATATTTATTTTTTAATTGGCTTGATTAAAAAAAATTAAAAAGGAATATTAAAAAAAATAAAAAAATAAAAACTAACTTGATTAATTAAAATTTAAAAAAAAAAAATTTAATAAGTTATTTTTTTCTTACCTTTTAATTACATTAATTATAATTATTTTTTTTTTTTCTTTGTTATTTTTAAAGTGCCAAAAAAAACTAATATTTATATTAAAATTATTTATAATAGTTGAAGGTCATTTCAAAAAAAAATTTCTAACTTATATTTCGCTAAATTTATTAATTAGATTTTAAATATATCTAATTTAAAATTAAATAAAACCGGAAATATATAAAATATATTTGTTTTAAAAAAAATATTAAAGGTCAAGGTTATGTGTCTGGAGAAATCTCAAAAAATCTCTTAAAAAATTCAAACGAGAAAATAAAAAAATTTTGATGAAAATCTCCTGAAATTATTTTTCAGATTCTTAGTATTTCTCCTAATTTTCAAAAAAAAATATAAATCTCTAAGAGAACTCTTGGAGTTTCTTGGAGAATTTTTTCTCAAACATACTCCTTGAATTCTCCACCGAGAATTTGACATGGGTAAGCTTTTCAAACGCCATCCACTTTAGGCTGATTCTCATCTTACTTGTATTTGATGTCTTCAATCATAGAGATTTGATGACCACCATGAACGAGAGGATCGCTGCTTTGGATATTAAAATCCAATAAAAATAAAACGATAAAAAATAAAAAAATTTAGTATTTTAGAAGTTGTATTAATTTTTTCATCTATTTTATTTTTATTTCTAGAATCTTTTTTCTAAGCTACTATCTGATTGATCATCAACAAATGTTTTCATTTTAATTAAACAGCTTTCGAAAAATTCTATTTGAAAAAAAATTTTTAAATTAAAGTGTTTATCTTAAATTTTAAATGTTCATTATTTATTTTAGTGTAGTAACATGGCTCGTGAAGGTCTACGAACCCTAGTAGTTGCTAAAAAAATTCTCACACTTGAACAATACAGTGATTTTGAACAAAGATTAACAAAAGCCAAATTGAGTATACAAGATCGCAATCAAAAAATTCAAAATGTTATTGAGAGCTTGGAAAAAGACCTCGAACTATTGTGCTTAACAGGCGTAGAAGACAAATTACAACAAAATGTACGCACTACTTTAGAAACTTTACGAAATGCTGGTGTCAAAATATGGATGTTAACTGGTGACAAATTAGAAACAGCCACATGCATAGCTAAAAGTTCTAAACTAGTGTCAAGAGACCAAGACATTTACACATTTAAACCAATAGAATCAAGAGATGACGCTAGGAATGAAATGAATAATTTTAGACGTAAAGTCGACACAGCTCTAGTCATACTAGGCGAATCTTTGGAATTAGTATTGAAATTTTACGAACAAGAATTTATAGAAATTGTTCTAAATTGTCCAGCTGTAGTCGTGTGTCGTTGTTCACCAACACAAAAAGCCCAAGTTGTGCATTTACTTAAAAAATACGCAAAAGGAAGAATACTAGCAATTGGCGATGGAGGTAATGACGTTAGTATGATTCAAGCAGCTCACGTTGGAGTTGGAATTCAAGGCAAAGAAGGTGTTCAAGCATCACTAGCAGCTGATTTTTCAATAACACAATTTAGTCACGTGGCACGTTTAATTCTAGTCCATGGTAGAAATAGTTATAAGCGTTCAGCCTCGTTATCTCAATTTGTAATGCATAGAGGTCTTATTATATCAATAATACAAGCTATTTTTTCATCAGTCTATTACTACGCATCTATTTCTTTATACCAGGGTTTTTTACTAGTTGGTTATGCCACAGTCTACACAATGTTCCCTGTGTTTTCATTAGTTTTGGATAAAGATGTCTCGCCTCAAATAGCCTTGACATATCCGGAGCTTTATAAAGAGCTAACTAAAGGTCGATCGCTATCATATAAGACCTTTTTGTTATGGGTCTTGATTAGTATTTATCAAGGTGCGGCGATTATTTACGGATCGTTGCTACTTTTTGAACAAGATTTTAATCATATTGTAGCTATTACATTTACAGCATTAATTCTAACTGAGTTATTAATGGTCGGATTGACTGTTAGATCGTGGCATTTTTTAATGATTGTTGCCATGATGCTAAGTTTAGTGTGTTATATATTTTCCTTATTGGTCTTCAAGGACTTTTTTGGTAAGTCAATCTAAAAAAATTTTTTTATTGAAAAATCTCCTGAAAACTTTAAAAAAAACTAATAAAACATTTTAATTTTTAAGATGCTGAATTTATTCAATCGTTAGAGTTCGCCTGGAAAGTGACAGTGATTACATTAGTATCATGTTTGCCATTGTATATACTAAAATGTATTCGTATTAAATTTTCACCGCCAAATTATGCCAAGCTAATGCAGTCGCATGGAAAATAGAAAGCCTTTTTTTTTCTCTTTATTTTTATTTTGCTTTTCTATCAGTTTTTTTTTTGCTACTAAAACAATAAAAATTGTATTTTAGATTGACTGGTTGATCTGAGCCTTTTACATTCTTTATTTGTTTGTTGTTTATTTTTTTTTTTTTAGTTAAAAGGTGACTAAAATATGAACGAGATTGAAACCGGTCAGATGTTTTTATTTTAAATTATTTTCTATTTATTTCGAAATGAAATTTAAACGTGATTCATTTTTTTTTGTTTGTTTGTTTATTTGGGGAAATTATAAAATATTTAAAAACAGACTCTCAATGGGAATTTTTTTTTATTTTATTTATTTTAATAAAAAAAAAAAAAGTGACTTTATAAGAAATTAAAAATTTGACAAAAAGATAAAAATGACCACAAAATGAAGATCTAAAAATCTTCTATTATCTTTTGAATTTCTCTTTAAAATTTTTTTTAAACAAAGTGTTAATTTTTTGTTTTGTGTTTGTTTATATGAGAATCCAAAACAAATCTAACACTTTGTTTTAAACAACGCTTAAACACTTTAGAACATGTACAAAAACATATTAAAAACATGCTTCTAAGCATACCACTAAAGTCATTAATACTTTTATTTAATGCTCTTTATTTATTGGTCATAAAAATGTTTTTATATGTTTATCTGTTGTTTTGAAATTTGTAGAATTTTGTAGTCAAAAAAAAGACAAAATAAAGTTTTATTGGGTCTTGTACTATTCATGGACAATTGTCCATGAATAGTATCTCTTGTCTGTTTGGCGGACAAATTTTCGATTTTTTGTCCACGAATTTCTAAAATTGTCCATCAATTCAATCTAATCTGTTTATCTTAAAATTTTCACGTTTTGAAAAGGTTTTGATTTAAAAGTAAAAATTATGCTTATATTGAGGTTTTCGAATGTGAACTGCTGACTTGTTTTGACATTATTACATCTTTTCTGATAAAAATCGCTTTTTAAAAAAAAAAAACTGGGAAAATAGCAAATATAACAATTTAAAAATTTAATTTTTATCAGAAAAAAAGTTTTTTAGGATAATTTAAGGATTCCTGAAAAACACGCTCCAGGGTGCGCCAACAAGAAGAAAAGACTTTTTTACATGTTTCTATATATCAAAAAATTTCTTTTTTTCTACTCTTTCCGAAAATAAAATTGAAATAGTCATATTTTTTTTATTGAACATTTTAAACCAAAAAAACTGCTTTTAAAATGGGAACACCCGGGTGCGTTAGGCCAAATATATAGGAACACCCCGAATATTATTCAAAATTTGAATTCTTCATGAAAAAACACTCTTAGGCGGTACCTTAACTTTACCTTAACTTGACGCACCGGGGTGTTCTGTAGTTGCTAAATTTTTTACTTTTGGACCGATTTAAACCATACAGGATGCAAAATTTTTTAAAGTTAAGGTACCGCCCAAGAGTGTTTTTTCATGAAGAATTCAAATTTTGAATAAAATTGGGGGTGTTCCTACTTTTTTCGCAAGACGCACTCCGGTGGATTCAGTATAAAAAGAGTTTTCTTGAATTTAAATGCTCAAAAAAAAAAACTATATATTTTCAATTACATTTTCTGAAAGAGCAGAAAAAATGGAATATTTTTATATATAGAAACATATCAAAATGTTTTTTCTTCATGTTGACGCACCGGGGTGTTCTGTAGTTGCTAAATTTTTTACTTTTGGACCGATTTAAACCATACAGGATGCAAAATTTTTTAAAGTTTAGGTACCGCCCAAGAGTGTTTTTTCATGAAGAATTCAAATTTTGAATAATATTGGGGATGTTCCTATATATTTGGCCTAACGCACCCGGGTGTTCCCATTTTAAAAGCAGTTTTTTTGGTTTAAAATGTTCAATAAAAAAATATGACTATTTCAATTTTATTTTCGGTAAGAGTAGAAAAAAAGAAATTTTTTGATATATAGAAACATATAAAAAAGTCTTTTCTTCCTGTTGGCGCACCCTGGTGCGTGTTTTTGTTAAAAATGGGGGGTGCGTGTTTTTCAGGTATCCTAATTTAACCTCTAGTTTTCAAAAAAATCAAAAAATAAGTATGGTTCTTTTTCTATCTGAGAGTCCTGACATGAAAGCCTTAAATTAACGGGTCTGATAGTTCACTAGATCGACTTTTTCTCCTAAGCTTTGTTGACTAAATTCGTATTTTTCACATAAGAAAACCTTAAATAGTGTTTTCTAACTCCAATTCAGTTTCCTGACCGACTACGGTTTATGATTTGGGGCACTATATTTAATGAAAATAAAAAAAAATTCATTTTTTACGATAATTTGTCCATGAATAAAAAAATTATCGATCAAAATTTAGAATTTTCCATTAATTTTTTCAATTACTTTTTTTTTGTTTTTAATTGTCCATCAATCAGACAAAAGGTATTGTCCATGAATGGTACAAGACCTGTTATATTACTATTTCAATTTTCAATTTGATTTTTTGCAAATGCACATTCAAAAATTTAAAAATTGAATCAAAATTTAAAAAAAATAATTTGAAATAGAAAAATTTTCGCAAAGTAAATTTTTATAGAAATAGAAAAAGTAATAGTAATAAAACTTTATTATGACACAAAAAATGTGTTATCTGTTTAGAATCTCTAAAGGATTTTTTTTCAGATTTTTTTTTGACTCTAAAAATGCACCAAATCATTAACTTTTCTTAGTTTTTTGTTATTTTTGGGACCCTATTACTCGTCAATTTTATGATCAAATAAGACACAGACCTACTAGCTTTGCAATGTAAGTTTTTGTCTTTAAGAATAGGTGAAGTTTTTCAAAATTATTTAAAAAATTTTGAAATTCTAGCATCTCCGAAATATCGATTTTATAAAATTTTCAAGGAAAAATCACAAAAATTGTTTGTACTTAAGAAAATTTAATGGTTGAATGACAAACTCTAAAATAATAATCGTTTCAGCACACTAAAAAACCGTTTGACTACTTTGAAATGAAGTTTCAATACACTATCTAAAACTTTTTAACACTCGAAAAAAGTTTTCAGCACACCAAAAATGTTAATCTTCTTTTTTTAATATTCAAATTCATTAAAAGGAAAAAAAAACTTTTCAAATGGGACCTTTTTTTTTAAATTTAATTAACAAGATTTAGATTTTAAAATACAACAAAAAAAAATGCTTAGAGTAATAAATACCTTAAAAAATATCAAACCAATAGCTTCAAATTTGACAACTATAACATCAAGTTTTCACACAAGTTCGAAAAGATTAGGAGGTGGCGATGCTGAATTTATGGTAATCATGAAAAAGAATCAAAAATAAAAAATTTTTTTTTTTCAATTTTTTTTTTATGTCATAGCATAGAGATACACCTGATAATAACCCAAATACCCCATTTGATTTTACTAAAGAGAATTATGCGAGAATAGAAGCTATCAAAGGTTTATATCCAGAAGGTCATAAACAAGCCGCCGTCATCCCAATGTTGGACTTAGCTCAACGTCAAAATGGAGGCTGGTTACCATTATCAGCCATGAATAAAGTAGCCGAATTGTTAAATATGCCAAAAATGAGAGTCTATGAAGTAGCTACTTTTTACACTATGTTTATTCGATACCCAATTGGTAAATATCACATTCAAATTTGTACAACTACACCATGTATGTTAAGAGATTCGGATAGTATTCTACATGCCATTGAGAAAAAATTAGGAATTCATGTCGGTGAAACAACAAAAGATAAATTATTTACATTATCTGAAGTCGAATGTTTGGGCGCTTGTGTCAATGCACCAATGGTACAAATTAATGATGATTATTACGTAATTTTTTGATTTTAATTAAAAAGTAAAATTTTTTTTTAATGAATTTGTTTTTTTTGTAAAGGAAGATCTAACTCCAAAAGATATGGATCAAATTTTAGATGATTTAAAAGCTGGTAAAAAACCAGCTCCAGGACCGAGAAGTGGTAGATTTGCATCAGAGCCATTGAGAGGTTTAACTTCGCTAAACGAACCACCAAAAGGACCTGGTTTTGGAGTCCGTAGTGATCTTTAAAATTATAGAAACAAAAAAAAACAAGTTTTAAATTTCGACTTTTAAAATAATTTTAAAAAAATAAAAGGATTTAACTTGAAAAAATAAAAAGATATAAAAAACAATTAAATTTACCTTTATTTTTTTAATAATTTAAATCAAATTAACAATTTAATTTTACGGATTTAATTTCTTTTTTTTTTAAGTTAATATCCTGTTTATTTTCCTATAAAAATTTATTTTGTTTCATTCATAGCTGAAGCTATTTTAAAAAGTACATTTAGTCTTAAATAATTACATTTATAACAATTCTTACTTGAAATAAATTTTGGATATTAGCTTTGAAATGGCAAGTTTTCAAAGAAAAGGAACATTTACAAGAAATGAAAAAAATTTTTAATCTTTTTCAAAATTTTTGAATGACTGTATCATTTCACTTTAATGAAGAATGCTTTTTGAAGCATCAGAAGAACGCTTTTAAAATTGGATATAAAAAAAACTGAAGATAACTTTTCGACTTCTTAAACCTGGAAATTAATAATCAAGTTTTGTTAATTTGAATTTAAGCATCAATAGCGATTCACGATTTAATTGAAAAACAACAAAAAAAAAAGTTCAATTATTTGAATCCATTTCTAAATACTAGAAAATATTAAAAATCGAGAATGGTCCTTCATTTTATGTAAAACCCAAAAATTTATTACTTATTAAATTTTGGTCACTAAAAAGATGACCTTAGCAAAGATTTATTTTTCATGTTTAAATTTCAAAATTTATTATTCAATTTCAGTAAAAATTATAAGTATTGTTGGCGGCAAGCTTGAACTTTAATTCGCTTAAATAGATATCGAGGCATTGAAAGAATTTAGTAATTTTCCAGAGTTATTTTTATTCCAAAATTAGAAACTTATAAAATAAATGAAAATAATATTATATTTTAACTCTTTTTTGTTACAAAGACCAACCATAGAATCAATTTTAAATTATAATTTAGACTGGCAACTTAGTTCTTAGCTATTCTAGGACTTATTATTTTTATCAACATTTAAAAGCGCCAGCCGCTAACACTCCTCCTTCTTTAAAAACGATCAGATCGTTTCCTGCCTGTCCAGTCGTACTACAGTATCCACCGAAAAGATTCGGCAGGCGATCTTCCGACATGGACCCCTAACTTAACATGTATACAAAATCCACATACAATATTTTCTTTTCACCACGCGTGGATATTTAGATTTACCGTAGACCACTACCTTGGTCCTACGAGCTATGTCTCCTACGGCGACGGCAGCCTTTTTCCTGTTCCGTCCGACCGTCATCAGTCTGTGTGGGACGTCGGCCATACTAGTGACCCGCTTAGCATCGTTTACCACTACTGATGGCATAGCATTCATACCATAAACTCATCCGACTGACGTCAGATTTAGATAACCCCTAACTTACTAGATTCTATGATTGAGTCTTTTAACAAAAATCAATAAAACTAAATATTCTGTGCGTAAGCAAATCTTCAAACTGCTGTCACCTTTGTTGACGGCAAGCTTGAACTTTAATTCGCTTAAATAGATATCGAGCGAAATTTGAACGTTTTTTTTTTTTCAATGAAGGTGAATCAACTAGTAAGTAAAACCTTGTCTTTTATAGCCCCGGGGCTCTACTATTTTTCAAGTATAACACCTTACTTTTTTAGTTAAAATTCAAATTAGCTCCGTTTTAAAAATAAAAATCTAAAATTGTGCCTAAAATTTTTATTTGAATTTTTGCACTAACCAATGGTATTTATATTCAAGTTTTTATATAGCCCAAGGAGGGATTAAATAACGTGAATACTTGCCTATCAGGCTATTTTAGATTTTTACAAAACAAAAATGATTAAATTTATGACATCCCAATCCCATTTTAAATTCAATTTTTACTTAACCACTGGGGCATACAATTATATCCGAAAAAATGACGTGTACGTGTACGTGTACGTGTACAATACTCGTACACGTACCCGTACACGAACTTAGAAAAAACTCGGGTATTTACACGTACACGTACACGTATCAGAGTTAAAACTCGGGTATTTACGGGTATTTATTATTATTTAGCCTTATGAAAGTTTCGTTATAAATCATTCTAAGAATTATTATTTTTTTGAAATATTTTCAGATTAATTTTTGATTTGTTTTTAAATTTTTGGTAGATTAAAATATTGGTTACCAATAGTTTTAATTTACAAGCATAGAAATAATTTTAATAAATATAAGTTAAGGAAAAATTATTTGCAGTAATTTTTATTAAATATTAGTTAAGGAAAAATTATTTGAGTAATTTTTGTTAAATTGAAAAAAAAAGATAGCTGTGAATGCTTTTTAAAATCGAATTATCTTAAAACCGAATATCGCGATCAATTAGAATTCACACAAATTTTAAAATTTAGAATTGTTTCGGCTATTTAATCTTGTTATAAAACTAAAGAAAATATTTTCTTAAAATTTTATTTTCAAAAATATTTGATAAAAAATTATTCCTCATCATTTTCTATCGATCCATGTTTTCTTAGAAAGAATAATTCAATATAAATAAAATGAATTTAAATACAAAAAAAAATTAAAAATTTGTAAATTTTAGTAATTATTTTTTTTTTTACCAATTTTTACAATTTTTTTTTTAATAGAAATATACACATTGAAAGTCAGTAAAAATTGGTTAAAAAAAGGTAAAAAGGGGAATTAATTACTAATATTTACCAATTTTTACTTTTTTTTAACCCCTTTTTGTCTTTTAAAAATTCGATTTTACTTAAAATTTACCTAAAAACTAAAATTTCATATCAAAAACGGAAAAACTGTTTTTTCGATATTTTTAAGTATATTTTGAAAATTTAGCTAAAAATGGCCGTTTTTTTGGCCTTTTGGTTTTTACCAGAAATTACGGAAATTATGGTAAAATTAGAAAATTTTACGTGTATTAATGTAAAATTACCACTTTATACTTTGGTAAACTTTCGTAAAAACACAAATGTTAAAACACTAAACAAATATTCAAAAATTTAAATTTGTTTTTTTATTTTAAAGGTATTTTTTTTAATTCAGAAATAATTTTTTTTTTATTTTGAAACCACAACAAAATGAAATAATTTTTTATTTAATTTATATTAAAAAAGACAAAACTAAATTATAAAATGATATTCAAATTTTTATTACAGTTTTTAATATTTTTAAAATTCGCTTTTTACTAATATTTGTTTTTTTAGTAGGAAACGGGTACGTGTACGTGTAAATACCCGAGTTTTAACTCGGATACGTGTACGTGTACGTGTAAATACCCGAGTTTTAACTCGGATACGTGTACGTGTTCGTGTAAATACCCGAGTTTTTTCTAAGTTCGTGTACGGGTACGTGTACGAGTATTGTACACGTACACGTCATTTTTTCGGATATAATTGTATGCACTGGGGTAAAACAAATTTTTGATAAAATTATTAACTACCTTATCCCCAATAAATTCGCATATAGCCCCATTTATTTTTCGGATATAGCCCCTGGGGCTATATTTTACGGTATTAAAAATTTAACGTAAGTTAAATTTTCCAAGATTTGAAAAATATTTTAATTATTTTTTTTTAAATATTTGAAAATTTACTATAACCAAATACGCTACTAAGATCAAGCATATTTAGTTTTGATACATCTTCATTGCAAAAAAAACACTCAAATATTTTTTTCAAAAAAATATTTTGAAACATCGCTCTTTTTTGATGAAATTTCAAAGTTGTAGGTAAAATTGTTATAGAACAAAAGAATATACCATTTGAATCAGATTTATCTCCGAAGTGAAGCTTTGTAAATGTAGATTGGAACTCAATTTAATTCAGTTTGATTCTACGAAAAGAATTAATTTATTTATTTTTGAAAGTGAAGTCAAATTAACATGGGTTACGGTTACGGTCAAAAATTACGGTTGATGGTTAACATTATTAAAAAACCACTGTAGTATTTTTAATTTTAAATTTTTTTTTAAAAAACTTTCTAAAAACTCTGTGAATCAATGAAATCTTATACCGCCGCATATATTCAGAGATTTTATAGATCGAAGCTTTAAAAAAGATACATTTGGTCGATTAGATTTTTTGCGAATATAACTAAGCTTTGACTGACAAGTTTGAATACTTGTTTCATCAACAAAACTGAATTTTAAACAAAAGTCATCATTTAAGTTATTTAACGCAAAAAGTAATGTTTCGATTTTTTCATGCTCTGAAAATTCTTTAGGATTTACTGGTGATTTACGTTTGTTAAAACCTTCTTTCAAATTACAAATTACAATCATACCCCGTTTATATCACCGTGTTTTTATGGACTTTTCGTTTTAAAATCGGAATTTTATTAAAAATTCTTCAAAAAATTCTTAAAAAATCATATAATTTACAAAATAAACTTATTTTAAAATTTATCTTTTAGCTCAAAATTTAAAATATTATTATTTACAATTTAAATTTGTTTTCCAAACTCTTAACAATTAGAGGGGAATCCATCTTTTTGGAAAATGTTCATATTTTGCACCGTTAATTCCTTGAACAATTGATATCCATTGTTTATCATATTCACCATAGATTTTTTAAAAATTATTTAAAGCTTTTATTAAGACTCTATGAGATATAGCTAAAGTAATGTTTTTTACAATGAGATAACATCTCATCGAGATGAGTGAGACCAAAAATCTAAAAATTCGTGGTTATATTCTAAATTTATTGAAATATTTTATTGTATTAAAAAATATTTAAAGATTTCCAACATGTTTAATAAAAGCAACGACACCAGCGTATAATTCTTTACCAACTCTTGGAACTCTAATTAATAAAAAACAATTAAAAAAAATACGCCAATAAACTACTACCGTAAACACTCGATCGCTATACCATGGTATTAGTTTGAGGTTTCAAATTTGTACCCACGGTTTTATCATTCAAATGAATTTGTACAAATTTGAAAATTTCAAATGACTAACGGTACAACAATTGAGTGATTATGATTGTTGAAAAACTTACCTGTCTTCTGGTAACGCGAAACCAAAAGAGGCATCTGGAGTACCACTACCTGGTGACAATTCTATAGTATTAGAATATTTGATACTTGCTACGCCCCTAGTCCAGTCATCACTTGCACCAGACAATCTTCCAAATAAAATACCAGAATTACCAGTTGTATATTCAGTACCAAATAGATTTTTAATTGCAGCAGCTCCTATATCAACGGCTAATTTTAAATCATCATAATCAGCTGGAAGATCTGTAGTATAGCTCCATGATGTCAACCAGTATTGACCATAAGTATGAATAGTCAAATAAGCATCCCAATATCCATTTTTGTTTAAGATAGCTTTTTCAATGGCTTTTGTTTCTAATTCAGAATCAGCGCTTGGACCAGCATATGAATCACTACATGGATTAGTTGATGAACCGCCAGTCTATTTTCGACAAAATTAATTATTAATTGCTGGTTTAGTGTTTAAACGGTTTGTAACCGATTTTTTTAAATCAAAAATTTTTTTTAAAATGAAGATTAATTTTTATTTTTTTTGTATTTTTTTATTTGATTCAAACGGCAAATTTATTGTGAAATTAAAAAATTTTAGCGCGAATTTCAATCAAAATTGCAGAAGTTTTCTAATGTCCTTTATCAAATAATATAATAATAGTACCTCTTAAAAATTATTATATAATTTTATTAAATCGACTTTTGAGAAAACCATTTTTTATCAAGAGATCAAAAATAAAACAGAGCTTCATTGAAATAGAAGTTCTCTTAAATACTAAAAATAATTATTTTTATTCAAAATGATTAACCTTATCTAAACATTAAGCTAAACTTAGTATTATTATAATTTTAAAAAACAAAACTAAGTAAAAACTTTAACTTTTCAAATTGTGAATAACTAGAGTTATCTCTTGGAATAAATAAACAGTGCAAAAAATCGCAAAAGTTTGAAAGCGAAACTTTTAAGCTGCATTCCTACATGAAATTTTTTTTACTTACTAGCCATTTATAACCGAAATTACGGTTTAAATCAGTACCAATACAACTTGAACCACTATTTGGTCTTCTGTTTTTTCTCCACATACGATTCTAAATTGAAAATAAAATAATTAAAATTTTCAAAGCTAAATAAGATAATATTTTAAATTTTAGTTAATCTACTGTTGTGTGTGAATATTCATAACCATCTGGATTGGCCAATGGTATGATATGAATTTCATATTTAGACAAAATTGCTTGCATACTAGAATCGCCATTTTCGAAAGCTTTTTGCATCTAAGAAAAAATTTAAATTTATATTATTACTTCAACAAAAACAATTAAAAAAATTTTACTGAATCGATCATCCAAATACATGATGAAATAGCAATCCATTCTCTCTTTAAAATTCAAAAATTAGAAATAAACAATTAAGAATAATCACAACTAAAAATTTGCTTACAGCATGAAGACCACAATCAATAAAAATACCTCTATTTGAAGTGGCTGTTTTAAAGACTAGAGCTTTAATTATTCTGTTTTCATGAGTTGTACCGGCAACATATGATGAGGCAATAGATGGAGATGCTGCAACTACTTCATCAATATAGTTATTTATCTTTATTAATTAGAATTTGTCTTTTATTTTTTTATTCTATAAATTTTTATCTAAAAAATACTTCGCTGTATCTTGAAAATTTTCCAACTATATTTTTAGCATCACGTTTATTCTTTTTCATCGATTTATCTTGTAAATCGAATTTTCTTTTCAAAAAAAATTCAAGTTTAATTTTTCATTTTTCAAAAATTCTTTGAAAATTTACCTTTGAATATTATTATCAATAACTCTAAATTCAACTTTATTTGTTGAAAAAATAGGTGAATATTTAACTAAGGCTTCTGGTGATAGAACAACTAAAATTGGTGTTTCTAAAATCCTAGCACTGTTTAAAACATCGAACTAGTAAAAACAACAACACTGAATTATTTTGAAAACAAAAAAAAATTACAACAGAAAAATTTACGTCTGGATTGTGTTGAAGTTGGCCGATTAATTCCAAATGCGATTTGTCAGTTGGATATATTCTAACAATCTTAAAGCCTTCAAAGGAGACTTTTTCGCATGATCCATATCCAATTGCCAAAAAAGCAATAAGAATAAATGACTTCAAGAACATTTTTCTAATTTTTTTTTTAAAGAAAATGTCTCCATTCTTATATTTATACATTGAGTTTTAACATCTGTTAATGTATATTGTACTTAAATCTACAGAAAACACCAATCTTATCAGATAAAAAAAATCTTAAGTGATTTTACATAACAAAAAGTTGATTGACGAAGAGACCTTTCGTTCTAATAACTGTAGAGCTTTATTTTTTAAGTATAATTAATTTTTTAAGTATAGATCATCTGTTACTTTAAAATAACAGATGCTATATACTATTTCGAACTCATTTTTCTAAATAAGAATAATTAGAAATCAAGCCAAATACTTGGTTCCTAAAGGAATTAGAGAAACTTTGTCTGCTAAAATTTATTTTTATTCTAGGCTAAGCTATACACATTTAGGAGAGAAAACTTATTTAAAAATCTTATTGTTTAAAATTGGAGAGAAAAAAAGTTACTGTAAAAATGACCAAACAGTGATTTAATTTAGAGCAAAACTGACAATTAATCAAAAAGAAATAAAAAATTATAATTCGATATTATTTTTTTAATTTTATAATTAGCAAAAAAAAAGTCAAACGAACATAAACTTTCTCTTAATTTTTTTTTCTCGGAGTTACTTTTTGACCAAAAATTGAATAAAAAATCACGTTTTTTTAAAAACTTTGATATAGTATATTATGTCACGTGTTCCACCGTGTTTCACGCTGAGTCTTCTTAACACACTTGCTGTAAATCACACTAGAACGCTGAAAAAAGACTTGAGTAAAAAAAATCATGTTTTTTGAACAAAAAATTTTACTTTTACCGGTAAGTGTTTCAGAAATGCATACAGATATTTAAAATACGGCTCATTTCCTAATAAAAAAATCATCGATTTATAAAAAATGATATTATATTTAAATTAGGTAATTTCCAAATAAAAGAAACAATTTCTTTTGTTTGAAAAATGAAAATTAAATAGTCATCAATATATGCTTTTTATGTGTAATGAAATTAGGATAACTATTAGGATCCTTTATTCAGACTTTTTTGAATAAATATTTTAAAAATCAAATTAAATGGAGAAGATTGTTATGAATTTTTCTTTGCCTTTTGATCAATGTAATATCATCTGCAAAATCAAAATATGAAATATTTCTTCGAATTCGGTTTGATGAATTTTCGATACAATAATACTTTATTTAAAATTTTTATTCTATTAAGCTGATTCTTCGATAGTTACTGAATTGCTGAAGATCTAACGGGTGTTCAAACAATATTTTTTAAAGTGAAATGAGGGAGAACATTATTTGAGTCTGTAGGGGGCCATGGTTATTAATATCTATGTCACGCCGGCACTTAATGCTATTTAAAAATAATATTTTAAACTTAGGAATTTTATTATTTTATCTTTACTCTTTAAATTTAAATTCTTTAAATTACATATTTTAAAATTCCTGTATTACTAATTTCATCTTTTACATTTTATATTCTAAATAGAAATTCTTGTTTCTTAGACTTTAACTTTTAGTGAAACTAATCTTATGATTTTTATTATTAATCGTTGTTGTAAAATTGAACTTTAATTATTCTTTTTAGATTTTGTAGTGATTTAAACAAAGATCAAAGAAAAGTTATTTATGAAAAATGTGATAGTCAAAATATTAGCTTTGTTAAAAGTGGAACAAGGTTTGTCATAATAACTATTTCGATTAATAAATGCTATACTAAAGGTGAGCCAAAATCCAATTTAGGTGATGCTAGTATGCAAGCTATTTTGTCTAAATATGAAATTCATATCATACCATTGGCCAATCCAGATGGTTACGAATATTCACACACAACAGTAGATTAACTAAAATTTAAAATATTATCTTGTTTAGTTTTGAAAATTTTCATTATTTTATTTTCAATTTAGAATCGTATGTGGAGAAAAAACAGAAGACCAAATAGTGGTTCAAGTTGTATTGGTACTGATTTAAACCGTAATTTCGGTTATCAATGGCTAGTAAGTAAAATAAAATGTATTCAATGATTCATCAAGAATACTTAAAGAATACATTAGAATGTATTGTTGATGTATTTTAAGTTTTTTTTAAGTATTAAAATTTGTCGATTTGATATTAAAACAAATCAGAATTCTTATTTTTAAAGATCATTTTTGGTTTAAGTTATATTAAATTTAGTTATAAATGATTTCTAAGTGAATGTGAATTTTAGTACAAAAATACAGTACTTTTTTAAACAAAATTGAATAACTTTTAATCTGAATGTTAAAAATTGGTTCTGTAAATTGTAACATCTGATACAAAATTTGTTTCATCTAAATATTAATTCTGAAAAATTATTCTGTAAATGTACATTTTGCAGAAAGAATTTCAGAGTAAATGAAGATGTTATTTCTGGATGATACAAATAATGTATCACATGTAACAGTTTACAGAACTGATTTTTAAAAATTGCACAAAGAGTTGTCAGATTTTTAATATTTTTTACGGAGTTAAACATTTTTTACTGCTTAAATATAATTTTAGTACAGAAATCTAGTACAAAAATAGAATAACTTTTTTTGGAAATTTTAAAAATCAGTTCTGCAAACTTAATATTTAACTAAATGTTCAGACAAAGAAATAGTTGTAGCTATAAGTATCTATATCTAGAAACCAATTTTTTCAGCGGTTCGATTTGAACCAGTGTTTTTACCAGTTTTAAAAAAAAATGGGTTACAAGCCTTTTTAATATTAAAACAACAATTAATGATTTATTTTGTCGAAAATAGACTGGCGGTTCATCAACTAATCCATGTAGTGATTCATATGCTGGTCCAAGCGGTGATTCTGAATTAGAAACAAAAGCCATTGAAAAAGCTATCTTAAACAAAAATGGATATTGGGATGCTTATTTGACTATTCATACTTATGGTCAATACTGGTTGACATCATGGAGTTATACTACAGCCTATCCAACTGACTATACTGATTTAAAATTAGCCGCTGATAAAGGAGCTGCTGCAATTAAAGCTTTATTTGGTACTCAATATACAACTGGTAATTCCGGTATTTTATTTGGAAGATTGTCTGGTGTAAGTGATGACTGGGCTAAAGGTCAAGCTAATATTAAATATGCTACTACTTTAGAATTGTCACCAGGTAGTGGTACTACAGACGCTTCTTATGGCTTCGCGTTACCAGAAGACAGGTAAGTTTTTCAACCACCATAAACACTCAATTGCTGTACCGGTACACATTTGAAATTTTCAAATTTGTACAAATTCATTTAAATGATAAAATCGTGGGTACAAATTTGAAACCTCAAACTACAGTCAAAGCTCGATTATGTCCCGTCTACATTAAATCCCATCTTATTTTTATCCCCGAAATTTTACAGAACCGATTTCCCTTAATCTATTTCATTGTAAACTTAGTTTTGTTATAGCCCCTTTTTTTATCCCATGTTTTAATTATATCGCATAAAAATTGCAGAACATTTAAATACATTCAATAGTAAATTATGTGCAATTATATCCCATACAAGCATGTCTAAATAATTTTTTGAAAAAATTGTATAATTCATATTATTATTATTTTCAGAGGTGAAGGAAAATTCAAAAATTTATTGTCGTTAAGCTAAAATGCCGATAATAAATTGTCAAAAGATTTATATTATTCAAAATAAGATAACTAGTGGCCGATCTGATGACTAATATAAAATTCGTCTCTCTAACACTTGTAACGCTTACAACACTTATTATTTTTTACAAAAAGTAACACTTAATAAATATTTGATTTTTTTTCATTAAAATTTAAAAATAATATGAATGATAACGAGAAAATAAAAATTTCGTAATTGTAAATAAAATTTATTCATAAAAAATTATTTTTGATTATGTCCCAATTCAATTATATCCCCGTTTTCCTTCAGAACGGATGGGGTGACATAATCGAGCTTTGACTGTAATACCATGGTATAGCAATCGAGTGTATACGGTAGTAGTTTATTGGAGTATTTTTTTAAATTGTTTTTTATTAATTAGAGTTCCAAGAGTTGGTAAAGAACTATACGCTGGTGTCGTTGCTTATATTAAACATATTGGTAATCTTTAAATATTTATTAAATTCAATATTTAGAGTAATTAAATAAATTTTTGATTTAAACACGTATTCTTTGGTTTCTGATCTTAATCTTGTTAATCGCAAACTTTTTAATATGCATTTCCTGATAAAAAAGCTTTGTTTGTACTAAGTTTATAGTTATCATACCGTATTCTATAGACGGAAATCTATTTTAAATGAAAAAAAGTTCTTTTTGTTTTTATGAGTTGACTAATAACTGTACAGCTCTAGATTAAAAAAAGCATATTTACTGAAATTTTACTACTTGTTAATAACACTTGTTCGCCCAAAATAAAAAAATTTGAAAAAATTAATAAGGAAAAGTATTTAATATGCGCATAACTTAATATGCGCCTTTGTTACATGCGCTTACCACCATCTCGCCCATGTTAAAGTGTTGCTGACTGATGATTAAAGATGTTTTTTTTTTATAAATGTGTGATTTAACTAAAAAAATTCGAAAAAAATAAATCGAAATTTTATTTTTTTATTATTTTTATTTTTTCAATTTTTTTGAGGGAATACAATATGTTTTGGTATTTTTGAAATTGAAAGTCATTTAAACAGGACTAATATTAAATACTAAAACGACTAAAAAATTCTAATTTGTATTTAGCTCTGAACGACTCCTTAAATATCTAAATATCTTCTTTTTTTTTTCATAAATTATTTCTGAAAAATTCTAAAAATAACTTCAACAAGACAATAACAAAAAAACAAATTTTTGTTAAATTCTATTCGTCTTCAAGTATGGATTATTTAGACAAATATTCCAATTCTAAAATATTCGAAGCCGAAAAATTGTATCTTAATGAAAAATTTTTACGTTGTGTTAAATTCTTTAACCCAAATGTAGACTCGAAATCAATAGTCGATCGAGCTACACGCAAACCAATAGACCAAGTACTAAAAGCATTAGAAAATTTGAATGAAAATAATGTAGATGATATTGAATATTTTATTAATACTTATCTCCATGAGCCTGGAATCGAAATAATCCGAGCTGATTTAACAGACTGGTCCGAGATGCCTAAATTTATAAAATCTCTTAAAAATGAGGAGCTAAAAAATTTCTGCTTAGCCCTTAATAAAGTTTGGTTAGACTTGTATAAAAAATTAGACTTAAGTAAATTAGAACACGAATGTGTATCTAGTCATTTACCCATGCGATATCCCTTTATAGTACCAGGTGGTAGATTTATAGAAATTTACTATTGGGACACTTATTGGACCATTGAGGGTCTCTTAGTGTGCGGTATGATCGATACAGTTCGACAAATGATTGAGAATTTCATGTTTTTTATTAAAAAATTCGGTTTTATTCCGAATGGTTCGAGAATTTATTATTTAAATCGAAGTCAACCGCCTTACTTTGCCCAAATGGTTATGAAATATTTTGAGTTTTGTTCGAAGTCGGACACTTTAGACCGTAAAACAAAAGGAGAAATTAAAAAATTTGTTTTAAATGAAGCCTATGATTGTATTCTAAAAGAATATCGTTATTGGGTAAATGAAAAATCAATAGAAATTTTATTTGATGAGAAATTAAAGCGTAAGTTTAAGTTTAGTATATATACGACTAAAATGCGTTGTATGCCTCGTCCAGAGTCTTATTTTGAAGATCTACATACATCTAGTGAGTGTAAAACAGACGAGGAAAGATCTAAATTGTACTGTGATATAATTGCTGCTGCTGAAAGTGGTTATGACTTTAGTTCAAGATGGTTCAAAGATCCAATGAAAATGTCGAGTATACAAACAAGTGATTTAGTACCTGTCGATTTAAATTCAGTTTTGTTTAAGACTGAAATGATTCTAAGTAGACTAAACGAAATTAAACGCGATGATACAAAGTGTAGATATTTTAAAAAGCTAGCTTTTAAGAGACGTTTGGCAATTAATAAATTGCTCTGGTCAAGCGATAATTATTGCTGGGCTGATTATAATTTTAAAACAAAAAAATTAACAGATCATTTTTATGCATCTAATTTGGCACCTCTTTGGCTTGATATTAAACCCCCATCAGGTATTAGAATTATTGATATTATAAATCGATATAGATCGGTTTTTGATAGTTACGATGCTGGTATACCTGTGTCGCTACTTAAAACTACACAACAATGGGATTTTAATAATGTATGGGCGCCTAATCAACATTCTTACATAACAATGTTGTTAAAATATGACAAGGATTTGGCACTTAAATTAGCTAGAAAATTTTTCAATACAGTTTATCATGGTTGGAAGAAGACTGGTATGATTTATGAAAAGTACGATGTACATGTATTGGGCGAAAGAGGTACTGGTGGTGAGTATGATGTACAAACTGGTTTTGGATGGACTAATGGTGTCATATTTTCTTTAATTGAAATTTTTAAAGATGATTTAATAACATGTTAGAAATATTACTTTTTTTTAATAAGAATTTTTTTGGCTTTGCTATCAAAATAAAAATTTAGTTTTGTAATTCACTTACTTTTTTCCAAATATTTTTTATTCAGAAATTATTATTGACGTTAAGCCAAGAAGTTTATCTGAATACAGAAAATTTTCCTCATAATTTCTGGCACAAAATTATATCAATTTCGCAAAAAATTTTAAGCTGAAAAATCGCGATTTTTCTTGTCTCTGTTCATCATCGGCGACATTTTCTTTTCTCAAATTATGAAAAAACAACTACCTACACCACTTTACTAAACCGTTTCTTACAAATTAAACAAAGTGATTTCGATAAACCTGCGATTCGCACAATCTTACGCTCACTCGAAAATTTTCTAAACATTCTACGAGTAGTTCAACAAAGTTAAGTTCTTTCAATATTTTGCTATTGAAAAATTTCAAAATTGTATGTAAAATTTAAATAGAACACAAAACAAAATGAACCAATTCATTTTCGAAATAAAAATCATTTTTGAACGATTAAGTTGTTTCTAATTAACCAACTTAAGGAATTATTCTTTTTAACTAAGCAGTTTTTATAGGAATACAAGCCTATAAAATTCCAGGGAGTATTACAAAAGTAGTTTTAACTCAACAAAAAATAGTTTGGAAAACTAAATATCTGCAGTTATTCTTCTAATTTACTTTAAAAAAGGAAATTTTTATGTTACCGTAAAACCTTGTTTATAAGCGAACCTCAGACCACCCTTTTTTCAGAAGAACAAGCATCAGAAAAATTTTAATTTTGTTATATTTTTATAGACCACACTAAACTCTATCAGAAATTTCATAATAAGATCTTAAATTAATTTTTTTAGAGTACTATTTTTCCATTCAAAGAGGCGATTTTTAGTCGCTTATAAGCAAGGTTTTACGGTACTTTTTATTAGTAAAAGTAAATTTTTACTTAACCTAATTTTACTTAAAAAAGAAAATTGTTTACTTTACTTAGTAAAGTAAATGAAATTAAAGTAATGTGTGAAGCCCTAATTCCAAGTCTTTTATATCGCATAAAGATAATAGTAAATACAGCACAAAATATGTGATTTAAGTCAATGATTTTGAAAAATAAAAATAATTTTTAATATTTTAAGTTTTATTTTTCGAATTTATTGATATAAATCACATGTTTGGTGCCTCATGTTTAAATCTAAAAAAAATAAATCCAATGTTTTTAAGAAAGAAAAAAAAAGACAAAATTTTATTAATTTATGATTTTTTGATCTTGTTTTTTTAAATTAGCTGTTTTTTATTTTTCGCTTTGGTTTAAGATATTTTGAACTCGCTAATTTTACATAGCGATTTTATTTATGGTATCTATTTTGTTTTGCTATTTTGTTATAGAGCAAAAATTCCAAGTCTTTAGAAATATTACGCAAATAAACGCGTTTAAGGTTTTTCTATAATAAAATTAGGCTCTATACCTTGATAATTTATAACTTGTTCGAAAACATTGATATTGATAAATTGTTCGAAAACATGTTTGAAAATTTGAAAATGTTTTTTATTATAAATTTATAATGTTATTTATAGAAACTTTACTTTTTTTTAGACAAAATTAAAAAAAAATAAAATAAAAAATTTTGGAAAAAATTTCTAAAAACATTTTTAAAAGAATTTTTAAATAATTCTCCCAAATATCTTTGATATTTTTTAACTCACAATTACCAAAGGTTGACAAAAACAAATCTAAATAAAAATTTAAACGATTAATAATTGAGTTTTAAAAAATAAAAAAATAATAGCTAAAATTTAAAAGTAAAATTTTATTTCTTTTTAAACAAGTAAACAAAATGAAAATTAATCAGACTTTTATTTTTGGCTTTATACTTTTTCGAAGCGTCAAATGCTTTGTTATTTATGGAGATTTTTGTGATAACTGTGATTTGATTGGTTATAGTTTTGAATTATTTGTAAGCAACGGTTTTGAAGATTGTTGGATCAGTTGTTTAAAAAATCTTAATTGTAATCATATCACATATTTAAAATCAAACAAAAATTGTTGGTTGAAAAATAAACCCAATATAAGTTTTAGTCAATTAAATTTTTATAACGGGGTAATGACTGCAATAATAGACCGCTCAAAAAATTGTACTAATGATGATGATTATACATCAAATCCTTTGAATTGCACTTTCTATCGTAGATGCTTGAGTGGATACCTCCAAAATTTTGGATGTCAAAATAATTTACTTTTTGATCATGTATCAAAAACATGCAGCCAAAATTCAACTTGTTTTTATAGTTATTCTTTAAATAAAACTTTATAATTTTAAAACTTTTAAACTTTGAAGTTTTTCTTTAAGGTTGCACAAATAGTAAGGATTTTGCTGGAATACTTGGCAGTAATATTGAGTATTTCAACTGTGCAACTAGATCAATACAAATGTGCAAAGTAGGAGATATTTTTGACTTGAAGGAGAAGAAATGCATTAGTAATAGTTTAATGGGCCATTTTTTTGTAATGAAAAAAACAAGCGGGAATTTTAGTTTAATTGAATCAATTTCTTTGAAAGATTCTATGTCATGTTGCACTTGGTGTTTACTTGACTTAAAGTGTGATTTAATGATTTATGATAAATTTATTTGTCAAAAGATTAGTTTTATTGAGAATAATTTTTTCGTTAATGATTCGCTAGTTTATATAAAACAATAATTTAAAAATATAATAATTTGGGTAAATAGAATTAAAAGATTCAAGTTCTTTAAAAAATCATCATTAACTTAAAATTTTGATTTATTTAATTTAAACAATAAAATTCAAAAAAAAAATTCTCGGTTATTTATATATGAACGAATCATAACTTAACTTCAAAAAACAAAATTCAATTATATATGTTTAAAATCAATTTTTTAGAAGTAATTAAATTTTAAAATATTTTTAGCTGATAGATTTATAAATTCGGTATTTTTTTTATTATAATAATATAAAATAGCTATGATGTGGGTTAACCACATGAAGTTAGATTTAAAGCTCACTGTAATAGCTTTCTAAATTAAGTTTATCAATTTTGTTTTTAAAGCTGAAATAAGCTAACGAAAACTCGAACAGAAACACAACTCTGTTCGAACATGTTCGAAAATTTTTCCAAGATGATTAAACACACTGTAAATATTTAAGGTGGAAGCCACCTTTTTTGATTTAGATTCAAAATTAAAAATCATTTTTGTTTTAATGAGAAATTTTTAATAATTTTTTTTTAATCATTTTTTCTCTCTCAATTTACAAGAAAATAAAGCTTATCCTCAATTAATTAAAAAAAAAAGATAAGTCGTTTTTCTTTTTTTTTCTAATTTCTTTTAATCAAAGGAAAGTTAAAAAAAAATAAAAGTTTGAATTTTTAATATTAAATCAAAAGAAAAAATAAAAGGTTTCCTTTTAATTAATTGATTTGAAAAAAATTTTTCGAACATGATCGAACTGTTTTGAAACAGAAACAAACACTGTTCGAACACGTGTTGCAAAATGTTCGAACACGTCGTTAACTTTTTGAATTTACAACATCTCTTAGTAGACGGTTCCAAAATGTTGACACTTTGTTTATGTTGTGACGTTTTATACTAATTTTTCAACGAAAAAATGCTGGTCACAAAATGGACATTCGATAACGTCAGTGCTTGAGACAAGATCTCAATTTTCTAAAAATTAGATCAATAATATAAGATGAGCTTCTATTTGAGTTAGTTTAATAAATTTTGATTTAATTCTCGTTGACTTATTTCTAAACATTTACTAATATAATTTTTTATTAAAAAATTTGAATTTAAAATAAAGATAAGACCAAGTAGATTCAAGAATGAAATCAGCACTTAAAGCATCGTATTTTATCAAAACTTTGAATGTGAAGATAAAAAACTAGCAATAAAAATCAAAAATCACCTCTATAAAACATTTGTAAGTCAGATGCTAACCTATGTTTCTAAAATTTTGTACTATAAAAAAAATAAGAAACAACAAACAACAGTAGGTACAATAATTAAAAGAATGTTGAACTTAAATAAAAACTCAAGAAACGCTTAATAGCTATCGGACTTGAAAAAATTGATCGAAATTTAAAAAAGAGAAAGATAAATTTCTTCAAAAGAATAATTGTATGAAAATAGACTACTTAACAGAAATTAAAATAAATGATTATGATACAAAATCAGTGAGTAGAAAATCGATAACACGACATCTGAAACAGAAATAAAAGAGATTTCAAAGAAAAATTTTATAGCTCTTATAAACTCGATAAAAATATGCCTTGAAAACATTGATAACCTTGACTATAAAAAAATGTTAACACATTAAAAACTTACCTAATTGAAATGTCCAACATTATTAAATTCAAGCGCCAAAAACTATCTTTTTATGCGTTAAATGACTTTTTAAACATTCAGAGATAGTTATTAAATTAACATAAATCTTTCCTTTAGACGGTGAATAAAGTACAATTTATTAATTTTTTTTAATTTTTTTATTTTGGGCGAACAAGTGTTATTAACAAGGAGTAAAATTTCAGTAAATACTGCAGTTCTATCAATTTTATGTCGTAGCGTAGCCGTAGCCGTAGCGTAGCGTACCGTAGCGTACCGTACCGTAGCGTACCACCGTACCGTACCCTAGCGTACCACCGTACCGTACCAGCGTATATGAGATAAAAATTTTGTGAATTTACTTTTAAAAAAAAATTAATAAAAAATTGAGAACATTATAAAATTTTTGGTTAAATAATTTTGAAAATCTCAATTTTGGTAAAAAGAAATTTCCATAAAAAATTTCTTTATTTTCAAAAAAAAATTTTTTTTTTTTTAAATTTTTTCAATATTTTTTTTTGACCCTTAAAAAAAAAAGTCAGATTTTAAGTAAAAATTTTTTAACCTATTAAAATATTTAAGAAAAACTAGTTAAATCAAAAAAAAATAAATAATGTTCTGAATTTTTTATTTATTTATTTTTAAAAGTAAATTCACAAAATTTTTATCTCATAAACGCTGGTACGGTACGGTGGTACGCTACGGTACGGTACGGTACGCTACGCTACGGTACGGCTACGACATTAAATTGATAGAATTGCAGTATGCTTTTTTTTAATCTAGAGCTGTACAGTTATTAGTCAACTCATAAAAACAAAAAGAACTTTTTTTCATTTAAAATAGATTTCCGTCTATAGAATACGGTATGATAAGTATAAACTTAGTACAAGCAAAGCTTTTTTTATCAGGGAATGCATATTAAAAAGTTTGCGATTAACAAGATTAAGATCAGAAACCAAAGAATACGTGTTTAAATCAAAAATTTATTTAATTACTCTAAATATTGAATTTAATAAATATTTAAAGATTACCAATATGTTTAATATAAGCAACGACACCAGCGTATAGTTCTTTACCAACTCTTGGAACTCTAATTAATAAAAAACAATTTAAAAAAATACTCCAATAAACTACTACCGTAAACACTCGATCGCTATACCATGGTATTAGTTTGAGGTTTCAAATTTGTACCCACGATTTTATCATTTAAATGAATTTGTACAAATTTGAAAATTTCAAATGTGTACCGGTACAGCAATTGAGTGTTTATGGTGGTTGAAATACAAACCTGTCTTCTGGTAAAGCGAAGCCATAAGAAGCGTCTGTAGTACCACTACCTGGTGACAATTCTAAAGTAGTAGCATATTTAATATTAGCTTGACCTTTAGCCCAGTCATCACTTACACCAGACAATCTTCCAAATAAAACACCAGAATGACCAGTTGTATATTGAGTACCAAATAAAGCTTTAATTGCAGCAGCTCCTTTATCAGCGGCTAATTTTAAATCAGTATAGTCAGTTGGATAGGCTGTAGTATAACTCCATGATGTCAACCAGTATTGACCATAAGTATGAATAGTCAAATAGGCATCCCAATATCCATTTTTGTTTAAAATAGCTTTTTCAATAGCTTTTGTTTCTAATTCAGAATCAGCGCTTGGACCAGCATATGTATCACTACATGGATTAGTTGATGAACCGCCAGTCTATTTTCGACAAAATAAATCATTAATTGTTGTTTTAATATTAAAGGCTTGTAACCCATTTTTTTTTAAACTGGTAAAAACACTGGTTCAAATCGAACCGCTGAAAAAATTGGTTTCTAGAAATAGATACTTATAGGTTCAACTATTTCTTTGTCCGAACATTTAGTTAATTATTAAGTTTGCAGAACTGATTTTTAAAATTTGCGTAAAAATTTATTCTATTTTTGTACTAGATTTCTGTACTATAATTATATTTAAGCAGTAAAAAATGTTAAAAATCTGACAACTCTTTGTGCAATTTTTAAAAATCAGTTCTGTAAACTGTTACATGTGATACATTATTTGTATCATCCAGAAATAACATCTGCATTTACTCTGAAATTCTTTCTGCAAAATGCACATTTACAGAATAATTTTTCAGAATTAATATTTAGATGAAACAAATTTTGTATCAGATGTTACAATTTACAGAACCAATTTTTAACATTCAGATAAAAAGTTATTCAATTTTGTTTAAAAAAGTACTGTATTTTTGTACTAAAATTCACATTCACTTAAAATCATTTATAACTAAATTTAATATAACTTAAACCAAAAATGATCTTTAAAAATAAGAATTCTGATTTGTTTTAATATCAAATCGACAAATTTTAATACTTAAAAAAAACTTAAAATACATCAACAATAATGTATTCTTTAAGTATTCTTGATGAATCATTGAATACATTTTATTTTACTTACTAGCCATTGATAACCGAAATTACGGTTTAAATCAGTACCAATACAACTTGAACCACTATTTGGTCTTCTGTTTTTTCTCCACATACGATTCTAAATTGAAAATAAAATAATTAAAATTTTCAAAGCTAAATAAGAAATATTTTAAATTTTAATAGTTAATCTACTGTTGTGTGTGAATATTCATAACCATCTGGATTGGCCAATGGTATGATATGAATTTCATATTTAGACAAAATTGCTTGCATACTAGCATCACCATTTTCGAAAGCTTTTTGCATCTAAGAAAAAATTTAAATTTATATTATTACTTCAACAAAAACAATTAAAAAAATTTTACTGAATCGATCATCCAAATACATGATGAAATAGCAATCCATTCTCTCTTTAAAATTCAAAAATTAGAAACAAACAATTAAAAATAATCACAACTAAAAATTTGCTTACAGCATGAAGACCACAATCAATAAAAATACCTCTATTTGAAGTGGCTGTTTTAAAGACTAGAGCTTTAATTATTCTGTTCTCATGAGTTGTACCGACAACATATGATGAGGCAATAGATGGAGATGCTGCAACTACTTCATCAATATAGTTATTTATCTTTATTAATTAGAATTTGTCTTTTATTTTTTTATTCTATAAATTTTTATCTAAAGAATACTTCGCTGTATCTTGAAAATTTTCCAACTATATTTTTAGCATCACGTTTATTCTTTTTCATCGATTTATCTTGTAAATCGAATTTTCTTTTTAAAAAAAATTCAACTTTAATTTTTCATTATTTAAAAAATTCTTTGAAAATTTACCTTTGAATATTATTATCAATAACTCTGAATTCAACTTTATTTGTTGAAAAAATAGGTGAATATTTAACTAAGGCTTCTGGTGATAGAACAACTAAAATTGGTGTTTCTAAAATTCTAGCACTGTTTAAAACATCGAACTAATAAAAACAACAATTATAAATTAACAAAAAAAAATTAGTACAGAAAAATTTACGTCTGGATTGTGTTGAAGTTGGTCGATTAATTCCAAATGCGATTTGTCAGTTGGAAATATTCTAACGATCTTAAAGCCCTCAAATGAGACTTTTTCGCATGATCCATATCCAATTGCCAAAAAAGCAATAAGAATAAATGACTTCAAGAACATTTTTCTATTTTTTTTTTAAAACAAAAATTTTTTTTATCCAAGTTTTTCTTATATTTATATATTGAATTTTAACATCTGTTAATTTATATTGTACTTAAATCTAAAGTAAACGCCAACCTTATCAGATATAAAAAATCTTTAGTGATTTTACATAACAAAAAGTTGATTGACGAAGAGACGTTTCGTTCTAATAACTATAGTTTTATCTTTTAAGTAAAGAATTATTTTTTTAAGTATAGATCACCTGTTATTTTAAAAATAACAGATGCTTTATACCATTTCAAACTCATTTATCCAAATAAAAATCATTAGAAACAAATCTATTTTGATTAAAATTAGAGAAACTTGGTCTGTAAATTATTTTTTATCTTAGACTAAGCTATAAACACAAAGGCTTATACTGAGTTAAGAAGGTTTTTTGTAGTCGAGTTTGAATGCCACAGCACAGCTCGAAATTCAAATTGTAAAATGTATCGAAAAAATGTTAAAATTTATTTAAAAAAAATAATTCAAAAAAATTTCGACTTGTTATGCATTAATAATTTAGAAAAGAAAACTTATGTAAAAATTTTATTGTTTAAAATAAGAGAAACAAGTTACTGTAAAAATGATCAGTTGACTACTGATAAAAAACTAATCTTGTTCCTAAAAACTTGTTTTTTATATTACCCCTACCAATGCTTATCACTTAAACAACAAAAAGTATATTGTTCAATAATTTTTTCAATTTTTTTATAAAAGTCTATGAAAACTTAATGCTAAAAAAGTAACCTTATATTGAATTTTATCTTTAAAGGTAAAGATATATATACAAACCCAAGTAATAATTTAGCATTTATTCTTCAACGTTCTTTTTAAGTAAATTTTTCAATACGGTTAAAAAGTATGCCTTTACCTTAATACTTATAAATAATGTTCTAAAATATGACATTTAAATAATTTTGTTTTTTTGTCTTTTTTGTGACTATTTTTTGTGAAATTGAAACTTGAAATAAAATTTGATAAACTTCTTATTAAAAAAAAATTATCTAATATTGGAAACCGGAAGCGTAGCAACTGGTAATAAAAGTTGCTATGAAAAAATTAGAAAGAATACAGAAAAAAATCTTTGCAGCATAATAGATTAATAAATCGCAAAAAACAACTTTCGAAAATAACAATCTTTCTCAGACTAAAATTTTAAGTTGAACAAAATCGTTTTAATTTCTTCAAAAGCATTTAACGAGAATGTTTTGTTTATTTTAAATCTATATCGAAGAGAATTAGAGTAACAAATACATATTATTCAACTTGCCAATTATGCTTAAATGAATTATTGGAGGGCAAATAATCTTTTGGAAAATTTCAATATAATAGTGAAAGGCACCTTTAGTATCCGTTAATAGTATACAGTTTTTGATACTATTGATTCATCGAAATATCTTAAAATATTTTAAGATATTAACATATTTTAACCTATTTAAATATTTAAATGGGCTATATTGATGTCGAAATTCCCCTCACTAGAAAATTTAAGTTTTATTTTTTAATAACCCACGGAATATATAGACAAAAGTCTGAATTTGCGAAATTATTGCGTCACATACAAAAAATTCATTTTGCAGGATTTAAAATATATATTTCTATTTTTTTTCTTAACGTCGATGCTCTCTGTGCGGATGATGTTTTAAAGTACCAGGTTCGAGTCTTACTTGACGATATTTTTTTTTATTTATTTTAAATTAAAATTTGTTTGATAACGTTAATTTTGAAATTTCTTTATATTAAAATCATCACATTTTCGCATATTTTTTTATAAGAGCTTTGTGGATTGGATGCGTAATCTAACTAATTAAAATTTCACGAAATTAGAGAGGTATCGATGTCAAGGACAAAAATCAATTAACAAATAGTTAATCAATCAATGAATATAAAAAATTCAAAAATTTACCCGTTTTGATTGTTTAACTGAAATATTTTTAATTTTTACCGTGTTTGCTTTCGCGAACGCATCACGCCGCATGGATGAGGTCTATTCGGTTGCATGCACCTTATATGCAACTTCCGGTATAAACTCACGCGTTCTTTAGCAAGGTAATACGGTAATTTTAGTTTAAAGTAAATCCAAGGACATCATCTTAATTTCATTAATAACAAAATCTTATTTAGCGCTTCGTTTTTTTAATTTTGCATTTAAATTAAACAAAATCATTTTTTCGGCGATTCAATTAAGTCTTACAGATTTTTTTTTCACAGACAAACCTAATTCCGATTTATAAATTATCTAAATAACTTTATTAGAAAATTATAAAAGAAATTCACTTGACAATTCTACTTGAAAATCTTTAAACTTGTGTGCTTTCATTTATCGGTAGTGTATTAAAGCTTAAAAATCTTAGATTAAAAATCCGCCAAAATAATTTCTTTTAAGACTTTTCTAAATTTCACTATAGAACCTCCTATAACGCCAAACCAAGATAAAATATCTATCAGCTTGTAGATCTCGACGAGTTTTTAAACCAAAAATTTCTTGTTAATGTTAAATTAATAAAATAATTGATTTTTCATTATTTTGCTAATTAATTAGTTTATCTTTCATGTTCAAGACTATCCATATTCAAAATTAAATAAAAATTTTCTTACTTTTTTTTCTTATTTAGGTATTTTTTTAAGCTTCAAACCGTAATAACTTTCGAAGGGAGCGTTCCTGCAGCATAAAACATATATATTCGTGCTCTTCGAGATCAACCAGCTGATATATGTTTTATCTTGGTGTAGCGTTAGGGTTTCTATTGTGTTTTTATTGTGCACCGTTCGAAGAATTTTTTTTGATGAATTCTTTAAAATTAAATTTTTGAATAAAATTGAAAATTAAATTCAGATTTCGGTGTGAAACAAGAAATTCGCTTTAAAGTAGGGTTGGGTTACGAATGTGCTGTAGTCCTTGATAATTTCATAATTTAGAATACGAACTAATTTTTAAAATTCGATATCTTTAAAAAAATTACGGAAGAGAATTTGATTATTAAAAGCCTTTTCGTAATTTTTTTTTAACGAAACAAAAAATTTTTTTCGAATGCTGAAAAAAATTCAAATTAAATTTTTTGATACGAAACTAAAGTTTTTGATTTTTGAAAATTAAATTAATAAAAAAAAATCTTTTTTAAATTGATTTTATTTTAAAAATAATTTTTAAGTTGTATGGATTTAATCTTTTTTAAATTTCAGTCTTCATCAAACCAGCATGACTAAAAAGTGATTCGGAAGGTACCGAAGTATCAGAAATATTTAAAATAGATCTTTCTATTTATGCTAAATTTGGAAATAGTTTGCGTTTTTCTTTTAAAAAATACAATGGTCTTAGACTTTCAATTTTTTCTTCATTCTCTTGAAACAATACCTTTTAAATCGACATAATTTTTTATTTCCTCACATATATAATTTCATGGCTATATTTTTGTCCATAAAGCAGTTTTCAACAGAATTTAAATTTATTCTTTTTCGTGTATTGTAGTTGGGGTCAAGACATTGGTCAATCTAGAAAAAGAATTTTCGCCATCTAAATTAGATATTGGAGATTCAACTAGAGATATTGGTTTAATATCGAGATCATTGTCTTGTGATGTTATGTTAATTAAGGAAGTCCTTGTTGGTAAATATATTTGCTATATTTTTTAGACTAGGGTTTTCGCAATAATAAAAATTTCTTTTAACTTTAATACATTCAATCGGAAGTAAAAGAAGAGTAAGAAAAACTGTTCCAATATTTACTAAGTTAGCAATTTTTAAAATATATTTTATACTTTGGTTTCCTCATTTTAATTATTTGTTCTTTTATACCATTCTGAGATTTTGAATAACTCTCTTTATCAATTTTTTCAGCGTTGACGTCACTCCCTCTCGGGGTTGGTTCAGTATCAAATTATTGATCGGTTTTGTCATCACACCTAAAATTTTAACGGCAACCTGTTTTTCTTAATTATTTTAACATATCTTAAATCATCGGGGTTTAAGAATGGATTCTCAATTTGTCAACAAACATTTTGTAAGGTACAATCTTATTGTTTGATCTAGATAACACATCAAATCTAGTGATGCGGTGATTTCGGTTAATCGCGATTAATCGAGCGCTGATATTAGAATCGAAATTTATCGATTTCACTGTCCGAAATCGCGATCAATTTAGAGATAGAAATATTTTGTTGTAGAAGTTAAAAAAGTTTTGATGCTAAAAAATAAAAAAATTCTATAAAAAACATTTATCACTATTATTCTACTCCTATAAATACTTTAAAAATCATGAAAATTTCCATACAAAAAATTTTTAGTATGTTGTCAGCCGATTTAATTTTTATTTCTGATTTTTTTAAGCTTATACCAGTTATTTTAACGAAATTACTACTTATAATAGAATTTTTTCACCCACTGTCCACAACAAATTTTATCGGATGTTCATTGACATATCCCGAAACATATAGCAAACTACAAAATTTACACGTATACCCTGTCTTGCTTACAGTATGTTAATCACTCCTTTTACATTCCTCTACGATATTTGCTCTTTTTGTCGTCCTTTTATTAAATTTTCCATTAGACGGATTTACTCTGCACTGAGCAATTCTATGCACAGGTTTCTTGCATCTAAAACATATGAGACTTTTGTCTCGAGCTTCTGCCTGTTGATACACCTTATCACCGACATAGGCCTATTTTCTGGGGCACTTTTACTTTTTGGACTTCTAATTCTTCATTTATTTGAAACTCTTTAGCCCTCCTAAGTTTGACTAAATATTATGCTCTAAGGAACAACAACCCTATCAGGCTCTTCTTTGATTTGCCTGCACTTTAGATGCCTTGAAGCCAGTCTAGTTACTCTGCTTCTGAGCAACTCTTCATTCGATCCACGATTATGTGAAACTCATTCTCAAAGGAACTGTTTTGAGTTTTCACCGTACGCACCAACGTCTGTATGTTGAGTTGTTCCAAATTTTCTTTTGAAATAGATTCAATAAACAATTAAAACCTTTATGAATTAAAAACTTTTTACCGATTATGTTCTTTTAAAAAAAGGATAAATAAATCTATTTCTAAAATTTAATTCCTCAAGGTTTTTCAAAATTTTTAAATCAGAAAAAAATTTAATTCTAAATGCCTAATGAAAATTAAAATTTGGTCAAGATGAACTATACCAGGTGAGTTCAAGTTAAATGTGTTATCGCAAAAATTAATTTAAAAAGATGATTTTTTTTGTGATCAATTTATTAATTATATGATCTTTTAAAATTTTAATGTGATCAAAAAAATAAAAAAAAATTTAATAAAATTAAATAGGTTGTCTATGCTGACAAGAATTTAAGTCTCAAAGTCTAAAATTTTACATATTAATTAAGTATTGAAAAAAGATAGCCGGCTTAAAAAATTAAACATACCAATAATCAAAAAAAATTATTTAATGAACGTTATTACAAAATGTTTGATGTTAACCTTGTTCTTTTGATTTTAACTAAAGTTTTAAAATGTAAAAAACTAAAGGATTGGTTATTAAAAATTCACTGCGCAAGTAATTGCGATTTTAAATTTTTAAATTTTTTGAGCAAAAAATAACAAATTAAAATTTGAACAAAATTAACACTTTGCCTAATTGACAAGCAAGTCAAAGAAAAATTTTCCGTAGAGAAGATTTATAGAAACTAATTTCATAACAAGTTATATTTAAAAGATGAAATTAAAAGTATTTTTAGAAAAATTTCCTACATTTTTAGAGAAATAAATCGAATTTCGAAGTAAATCGATTAGTTTTATTAAATAACATATTTAAAAACTTATTTTGCAATTTTAAACTTTTGATTTGAAAAG
Organism: Brachionus calyciflorus; assembly: GCA_002922825.1. Taxonomy (NCBI): domain Eukaryota; kingdom Metazoa; phylum Rotifera; class Eurotatoria; order Ploima; family Brachionidae; genus Brachionus; species Brachionus calyciflorus. Next base: position 224,707 of record NTPY01000054.1, read on the forward strand.
CTTCAATTAGGAGCATTTTTATTATCTTTCATCAGAAAATAGACAGAGAAAATAGATAGACAGAAAATTATTCGATAATTTTTTTTTGCGATCTATATTTTTTTTTGATCAATAAACTTTTTTGGTGATCTTTTTTTTTTCATTTCGATCACACTTTTAACTTGAACTCACCTGGTCACACTTTTTGTGATCACATGATGAACTACCCGTGAACTCTTTTTGTTTTTTAGAGGTCAAGAGATTCGGGAACACGATTTTTAAGATGAATTTTAATATTTTTCTTTATTTACACCGGAAGCGAAGCAACGGGACACTACTAGTACATAAATAATTTATTTTTAAATTTTTTTAAAAATAAATCCCAGCTAACGGGTATCTATCTTGGACTCTCGCATCTTGTTGACGAGTAACTCACCAACTAAGCCACAAGAACTCTCAGAAAATTAAATTTATATTAAATTCGATAATTTTGAAAAATGTAAAATTTGATTGTGGGTCTTTTTTTAAATACAAAGACCAACTCTTTTTTTTGAAAAAAAGCTAATTAATTTTAATGATATATTTTCTAACGAAAAAAAACAAAATGTTTTTAATAATTAATAAACAAATATATAAAATTTCTTTTTTTATATATTTGTTTATACATGGGACGACTGGAAAAAATCTTCGCCATGTTAAAAGATTTGTATACGAGGTCGATCACTTTCTCTCTGAATAAAATCAATCAATTAAAGGAACAAAATTTAGTTGAATTTTAATTAACCGCATTTTTTTAGTAGAAATTGGTTATAAATGTTATGTTTCATTTAAATTTTTTATAAAGTTCGCGTTTTTAGTTAAAAAAAAGAAAAATTTGCTAAGAATAAAATTGCTGGTTTCGATTGGTAAGAGTTTTAAAGTTTGAAGTTATTATTTATTAGTTACAGTCGTGCTTAAGTCACACTATGATTAAATCACATTTTGATATTGCCACAAAAATTTTCATGAACAGATTTTCAAAAATCAATTAAATTTTCACTTTATTTTGTCACAATTTAATTGAATCACGTTTTATTTGAAGAACTAAAGTGGTGACATAAACGTGAGATGACTGTATTTGGTCAAAACTGAAGTGTCTTCACTCAATAGAAAAACATAATTTCAAATTAAATTAACTAAAAAATTGTAAGGGATTCTAATCTAAATTTATCAAGAACTCAACTTTTGACAATAATCCTGACCCATGTTAATTTTTCATAACTTTCAATCTAAAATATATAAACTATGGTCCAAAAAATATGCGAAATCAAGGACCTGAAATACGATGAGCGATTTTATGCAAAAAGTAAGTAAAAGCATGCTTTAAAAAAAAGGACATAGATAAGTAAAAAGTTTATTTCAAAATATATTCTTACTTTCCAACTCTTATTTATTTATTTAAAATATATTTTAGGGGGTTACCCAGGGCCGCTCCGAACGGCATACGCCTTCTTTTCAGCCCCAAGCTAAATAATTACATTAAATTAAGAAAAAAAATTCGATTAAAAAGAGTTCAGAATTTAAAAAAAATAACACAAAGAGAATAAGAAAATGTAACAATTTTGCTAGACCAAAAAATATAGGTCTGCAAAAAAATTGCAGATTGTATTTAGAACCTTTTTCAATAACGTGCAAATTTTGCACAATTACAGAGTTTTTGCAGAACTATATTTTTTGGTGTAACAAAATTGTTACACTGTACAGAACCAAAATAGCCAAACTCAAGCAAAAACTTAACCATAATTTACTTTCTAAAGAAAAATACATTAAATTTAGTTTTAAATACATTAAGCGAATTTGAATAAAGAAATACTATTTTAAACAGTAAACTAATACAAATACTTGAATTTTTCGATTTTTTAAATCTAACGGTTTGCGTTACATTAGAACTAATGTAATAACATGCGAACAATTCGATTAAAACTTATTTTTCATCATTTTAAAATTGTATTTTATTCATAAGGAGTTTATTGTGAAAAAAAATTAATGGTCTTTAATTTTTAGTCCTCTCTATTGTTCATATAGCCTTTAAAGAACCTTCTGAATCTATATAAATACTCGAAAAAATAAATAAAAGGAAAAAAGTCTGAGAATTTCTAAACTTGACCTAAAAAAAATTTTCTAAAATATTTTCAACTTAGTGTTAGAAAAAGTTAGGAATATGGTTCGGTACGATCAAAATCAGGACGGTACTTTATAGGATCGAAGGCATTATTTTAATTGTTTAATAGCAATACTGATAAAGTATTAAAATTAAGTTTGAACCGATAAATTAATATCAGGTTTTTTTATTAAACAAAATGAAGTGCAAAGGGTAACCCGAAATTTGAAGTAAAATTAGACCATAACAAAACAAGCATCGTTTTCTGAAAAACCATCCTTTCTTTAGTATATTTTCGAACTTCAAGTAATGGATATAATTTAAAAAATAAGTTTTAATTTTTTTTTAAATGGTCCGAGCATGCCAGTGGGTTTGGTCATGTCAATAAAATTTCAATGGCATGCTTGAAAACATAAAATTATCATAAAAAAAATTAAAATTGTTGAATTTAGAAAAAATAAAATTCAACAGTTTTAATTTTTTTTAAATGGTCCGAGCATGCTAGTGGGAAATAAAAATTTTAAATTTTATACAAAAAAAAAGTGGAATTTGCTCAATAATCGGTAAAAGAGTTTTTATACCACTAATGTTAACTGTGAAAAAGATTACGGGCATATTCTAAATATAACGTTTTCTAATATTAAATATAGAAATCGATATTTGTTTTAGTAATATAGATTTCTTTATTTTTTTATATCTTTTTTGTGATTTAAGTTTTGCAAAAAAATCTGATGATTATTGGCCACCAAATTTGAAAAGATTTTAGTTTGTTACAAGTTTTAAGTTTTAACAAGATTTGTGTGCGCATCTTTATATGAGACAGTAATAAAATGAAAATAATTCATCTAATTGAGCTTAATTTGATTTGAAATAATACCTAAATCCTTGAAAGAAGAGAATTCTGAACAAGGGGAGGGAAGGAGGGGACCCCCCTCCTTGTTTAAAAAAGAGAGTGTACACACTCTCCTCTCTTCTCTTTGTTTGTTATTAAAATAATCCGTTGTTCTTTTTTTAAATTAATTTTCCAACAGCCAATAAAAAAAATTAGTGTTAACACAAAAAAAAGGTCGTTTCAATCAATATGAAAATGTTATTTTTACCAATATTTTTAAATTATGTGAACACTAGTTCACATAACGCAATAGACTCCAAATAAAAGCCCAAATTCACTCGGTCTTCATTTCTCTCTCTCACGTCTGCTTTATAGCTTCGTCACTTCGTTTCTCGCAATAAATATCTTACCCTAAAGTTTTGCTATTGTTAATAATATATTTTTGAAATATAATGCGTCCGATATTTAATTTCTGGCTTTTTCATTGAAATGGTTTTAACATAATTTGAAAAAAATATTCCAAAGTTGGCCAGAATTCTAGCTTTTCATAAAAAAAAAAAGATTTTTCTTAAAAATTTATTATGAAAAAAATTATTTCAAAGTTGGCCAGAATTCAACCTTTAATAAAAAAAAGAATGTTGGCTCCCGAATTCTACTCATTAAAATACTTCCTAAAATTTAGCAAAATTATCTCGACCCATGAATTGTTACATCAAACGAATACGACTTGAGTTGACTTTACAAGAAAAAAGGTTATTTTGTTTATTTTGATTTAAAAAAAAGTCCAGTTCAAGGATTCAAACACCGCTTAAAAAAGTTCATTTATAATTCACCATAAAACTATTTTAAAGGGAAAAGAATACTAGTTAAATCAAACTAATTCACCATAAAGTCAGCAGTAGAAAAAAAGCTAAACCGATAGAAAAATTACATTATTATCAAGTTTAAATATTTTTTACAAACCCTTTTTCCAAAAATTAAAAAAATTAAATCTCTTAGTACTTTGAGCGGCTCAGGACAATGGAGCGAAGCGACCCTACCTTGTTTAAAAATAAAGTGTTATTAAAGTTTACAATGGAAGGTATTAAAAAAATTTTAATGATCATTGACTAAAATGAATAATGTGATAAAAAATAGTTGAAAATTATGAAAAATTTCAAGCGCATCAAATCACAAAAGTTATTTTCAATTCTATTTAATATTGTAAATAACTCCAAATTTCTGTTCTTATTTGATCTCATTTTAGAATTTTAGAATTAAACTAAAGTTAATCTTTTACCAAATAAATTTGACACATCATTTTCTAATAAGTTTTAAAAAAATTTTGTAATGTTTGATTTTTATCGAAAAACCTAAAAAAATAAAAAATGTGGGATTCTATTTGAATATTCATAGAAAAAGAAATTTTTTTCTAAATGATAAGATTAAATAGAAATTTCCTTGATAAAACAACACAGATGGTACTTACCATAAGCATAAATAATATTTTATTATTCTTATCTTAAGAGAAAAAAATGTCTACTCCTAAATACCACCTTTTAATCCATAACCAGAGAATTCATCATTTGCTTTTTAAAAAATTACATTTATATAAAAGCTATGAAAAAAAACGAGAAAAAAAAACAATTAATTCAAATTTGAATAAAAATTAAACATTAAAATGAAATTTTTCTTAGGAATCTTAGCCGTATTGTGCTTAGGTGCTGTTTCAGTCAGCGCTCAAAGTCCAGAAGATCTTTTGAGCAATCCAGCTGCCTTAGCCTACATTGCCGTAATAATTTAGCATTGAAAAAATTTATTTCTAAAATTTTAAAAATAAATTTTTTAGCAAAAATTACAAGAAAATCCACAAGCTTTACAATCAATCCTTTTCTTTTTGGCTTCAAATGGTGTTAACTTAGTTGATTTACTCAATAATCCAAATGCTGCTGGTCTTAGCAATCCAGCCTTAGTTGAAAAATTCAAAGTCTTCCTTCAACAAGATCCAGTTTTGAGAGCTTTCGTTCTCGAAATCTTAGCTCATTTCGGTATTCAAGTTCCAGCTAGAATTGATTGGGGTGCTATTGGATCAGCTGTTTTAGAAGCTGTACCAGTCGTCATTAACTACATTCCAACTATTATTTCAGTTGTTGGTTGGTTAGGAAAAAGAGATCTCTCATTACAAAATATTTTAAGTTCAAACTTATTGAGCACTTTATTTCAATTGGCTTCCCAAGCTGGTCTTAGTTTAACTACCATCTTAACTGCTATTAATGCTGTCCAAACCGGAAATTTCGCTGCTTTGTTAAACTTACTCCCAACTTTAAATTTAACCCAATTGTTGTCAAGCGTTAATTTACAACAATTATTAGCTGGTTTAGATCTCCAAGCTCTTTTGGCTACTGTTGCTTCATACTTACCAGCTAATGTCAGTCTTCAAACTGTTGTTTCATACATCACTACTGGTAACTGGGCTGGTTTATTGTCATTGATTCCAGCTGAATATCTCGTAAGATATTTTTCACTTGTTTTTTTTTTACATAAGATTATTAATTTTTTTATTTTTTTTTTCAGCAAGTTGTAACTCAATTGTTAGGTAGTGTTAATTTGACCCAATTGTTACCACTTGTTCAAAATCGTAAGTTTAAAAAGAAATTATTTTGATAATAAAAAAAAGTTTATTTTTTTAATTTAAGTCCTTGGTTAAATATAAGCAATATTTCTTCAAGAAAATCTTTTAATAAAATTATATTTTAAAATTTATAAATTTGTTTTTGTTTTAATTTTTTTAAAAGATCAAGTAAAAAAAACAAATCCTTAACCTAACACAGATTTTAATAGTCTTCTCTAGTTTATATTGAGTTGAAAAAATAAAATTTTCTAAACCAGACATAGTAGTACCTCAGTTATATCAGTATGTTTATCCAAACAACTAACTGTGATATAACTGATTGGTGTCTCAGAAACTAGAATCTTCGAGATGGTTACAAAAGTATTCTAGAGCTTTCGATCTATAAAGAAAATGCATATGTGCAAATTAATGTTCACGGACTTAAATAAGAAAAAGAGACCTCATTACAAAATATTTTAAGTTCAAATTTATTGAGCACTTTATTTCAATTGGCTTCCCAAGCTGGTCTTAGTTTAACTACCATCTTAACTGCTATTAATGCTGTCCAATAACTGTAGATCTTTTTATACAAAAACTTAAATAAAAATCAACTGTTCTAACTTTTTTTTAAGACATGATAAAAACATGTTCAACTTGTAGAGATGTAATCTCACTCATCGATCCTATAAACAGATACCAATACTTTATTTGAATGGTCAAAACAATGATTAGTCCATTTTAACGATTGTGTTGTCATGCACTATGGGCGGAATAATAAAAATTATGAATATATTTTCAACATTCATAAATTAACCGAATCAAGAAAAAGATCAAGAAAAGAATTTAGGCGTTGTTTTCACTCAGGTTTTAAAAAATTCGACACATATAGCAGTTGCGACGCGTAAAGCAAATTATGCACTAAGTGTTATTTAACGTTGGTTTAAATATGGTGTAAAGTTTACCATCTAAAAGCTGTATAAATACTTGGTTAGACCTTATTTAGTTTATGGTACAATTATGGAAACCTTATTTAAAACAAGAAATTAACATTATTGAAAGGGTTCAAAGAAGAGCGACCAAAAATGGGTTTTAGGTGGATTAGAAATAGGAAAATTGACGAAAACTAGTGGTTTAAAAATTAAATTGAACATACCTTGAAATTTTTAGTATTAACTGGTGGAAACCCCATTTGCCATATACCATTCGATTCAGCTCATCGAGATCTACAAAAATCATATTTTATCTCATTCATTATTTTTTTTTTCAATTTTTCATGTTTTTTGCCGTAATTGCGAAAACATCATTTTTTATCTATAAATTTAAATAACTCAAAGATTAATAACCCTCAACTTTTACACACCAAAACGCTCAGCTCAATGGGCTTTACAAGAATTAAAAGTAGTTTAGACCTATAAAGATGGTATAATTCAATAATTCCAGCCTGAAATCAGCTTATCAAAAATTCATTTTTTTTCTATATAAATTTTTAATTATAGCCACTACCATTTTCTTTTTAAATAAAAATCATATTTTTAGTAAAAGTAATCGTCCTAATTATTTTTTAAATTTCAAGTCGACTTAAGAAAAAGGTTAGTCAACTCCAGTCGACTGGTAAAAAAAGCCAGTCGACTAGAGTCGACTTGAAAAAAAAGTCAGTCGAATTATATGCCAAATTTTATAAATTATTTGACAAAGGAAATAAATTAAAAATTTTATTTTATTGTGCCCAAAGTCAAACATTTTATCCAATATTTATAAATGAATCCTTCTAGCAACTTAGAAAAAAATTGATTTTGATCTGATATTCTCAAAAAACAAAAAAATAAAATTTTTTAAAAATATCGCAACAATCAATAAATTTTATCGTTTTAAAAACAAAACCTACGCTAACAACACTTTTTCTAATAGTTAAGGCTTTAAAACGAAAAAATTTACTAAAATACTTTTTTTTTCTGCTGTTTTTAACAATTTAAAAATGAAATTTTTTCTTGAAAAAGTTGGAATTTATTTATTGCTACCAAAACTAGGTAAGATACTAAATTTTAATATTGTTTCATTCAAAAAAAAAAGTAAATTTTTCGATTAAATTTTTTTATTGGTCGAATGAATTTTCTATAAATATAAATGTAACATAAAATTTTCAAAGAAAGATGTATGTTTTTACAATTTAAATCGAAAAAAAGAAAATTTATTCGATCAAATGAAACGTTGGTTTTTTATTTTTGATTATTCTATTTTTGGTGTTTAATATTGTATACAAATTTATCTTTTTTTTTTCTTTTTAAGTAATATTGTTTACATACAATTCACCTTGTTCCACAGATGCTCAATGTGACGCAAAAAAATTATTTTATTGCAAAACAAATACATGCCAATGTAAATATCCATATTATTGGTCTGGTACAATTTGTTGTAATATTTTTTAAATTTTTTTTAACTTTAAATTTCTACAGAATTTTAACTGTTTTCCAAAACCGTAATAAAGAAAATGCATACGTGCACATTAATGTTCACGGACTTAAATAAGGATCAATAAAGATCCTTTTATTAATAATTTCAGATCGTTCCATATAATACTCTAATGAATATTTACAATATATTTATTGTCTTTGATTGAAGCCAGTCACACATTGAAAAAATAGATCCAGACACAAGGGAATTAGGGATCGGTTTTGAAAAATGATTTCTTTTATTAAATTGTATTTTTATTTTATAAAGCGGCTCTTAAAAGTTTTAACGGAGTATGTGCGTCAGCTATTGAATGCGATAATTTAAAAGGTCTAGTTTGCGAAAATTCAAAATGTGTTTGCCCAACGTCCTCTTTCTATTTTGATGGATCAATTTGCCGTAATTCTTATTTTTTCGAATTTGATTGTCTCTTTACTTTAATTAAAAAACTAAAAAAGGTTTGTTTATGCCATATAACTACACATGTTCAAGTAATAGCCAATGTGATTCAAAAAAGGGTCATGCGTGTATCACACAAAAATGTCTATGCAGTGTAACAACAAACTTTTGGAATGGGTCTATTTGCGGTAACAAATAAATTATAATTTATGTAAAAACTAAAAATTTTAAGCTTTTTTTTTTTGTAAAAAGAACCAAAGAGGAAATTCAATGCATCTTGTATTACAAACAATTATTGTAATGACTCGATAGGCTTAGTATGTCCGAATCAAGTGTGTAGATGCTCAACCAATATGTATTTTAATGGATCAAGATGTGGTATTCTACATTCATTTAAATTTTTTCTTTTATAAAAAGTTTATAATTTGCTGTTGCACTTTACCCGAATCGTACTCCATTCCGACGTTGATTCGGGAGCAGTGCATCAGGAAATTCTAAAAATACGGAAAAAATAGAAAAAGTATAATTTTTCGGAATGTTAAAATTCTAATTGTGTATTTAATTTAGGTTATTTTTAACTAAACTAAAAAGCAAACTAAAAATTACAAAACATGGCAACTTTTTTTTTTTAATAAAGCTTCTTTCTTTTTAAGTTTAAATCAAAATAGCCAACAAAAAAATTGTAAAAGAATTTAAAAAAAAATATTAGCCTTTTCTAATGATTTTTAGTGCATCTAATTCTTCGAACTAAAATTGAATCTTATAAAAACAAATGGTCATGTAAATGTCCAAATTTAAAAAAGTAAATTTAGAAAAACTTTTTTTCAAAAAAAAAAGTTAATTTTGATTGCAATTTAAGATACTTAAGTTGTGCTTTTCAAAAAGTTTCAATTTTCGCATTATAAAAATTTTAGACAAAAATATTTGGAAAAATATCGAATCAAACTTAATCCAGATTTTCCGAGTTTCAAGGAATTAAAGCGTTCACTGGGTTTACCAAAATAAAATTTAGTTCTTAACTATGTATTTGGTTTTAATTTTTTAAATTTAATTTTACAAGGGTTCTTTGGCTAATCTAATTCAAACTTTGAACAAAAAAAATTTTTCATTAAAAAAAATTTGCCACATTCAGATTTTTCTTAATTTAATTTTTTTTTAAAGTTGCGCTAAAAAACTACAACGCCGTATGTTTGTCGAATATTGAATGTAATAATATGATCGGTCTAGTTTGTGTAAATGGAAAATGTATTTGCCAGTCTAACTTCTATTTTGATCAAACCAAATGCTGTATTTCTTATTTTTTTCCCCTAAATTCGGTATATATTTATTTTAATTAAATTTAATATTTAAGATTTGTATAGTCCTTATAATTACACGTGTACAAAAAACATTCAATGTGATTTCAAAAAGGGCCTCGCGTGTTTAACTACCACATTGTCAACACAAAAATGCTTATGCAATACAACAACAAACTTTTGGAATGGGTCAATTTGCGGTAAGAAAATTCAAGGCATTTTTTTAAAGAGGCTTTACCTGTGAGTTTAAATTAAAAATCAATTGATCTTAATCTTAAGCTTGCTTTTTTTTCGATTACATTTGAACAGGTTATGGACTTGATAAAAAAATTCTTTCAAATTTATATTTCGATTTTTATATTTAAAAAGAACCAAAACGAAAATATAATGCATCATGTGTTTCGCATTTTTTTTGTGATGATTTGATAGGATTAACATGCCAAAATAAATTTTGCAAATGTACATCAAATATGTATTTTAACGAATCAAGATGCGGTAAGATTTTTTTCAAAATAGCTTTATTAGTTCGGCTGATAATTAAATTTTTAATTTGAAAAGTATTTTTTACTCAATATAATCAAACTTGCTCAAGGAAAAATCAATGCGATTCTAGCAAACAGCTTGACTGTATCACGTATAGATGCTTTTGTAATAGACAAACTTTTCGGAAGGACAACCTCTGTGGTAAAAAGAAATTTTTGACTCTAATGAGCAAAAAAAAATTCTTGTAAATCAAAGTCTGGTAATTTTAATAATTATCAAAACACCCTTTTGCTCTCCTTTTTGCTAAACATGAAAAAAAAAATTATATAAATTACCATAGATTTATTCTTTTTAATAACAAGTTCCAAAAAAAACAATAAACGAATACTGTTCTGATACTTTTAAATGCAACGACGTATTAAATTTAATTTGTCGAAATAATAAATGTGAATGTCTTGACAATATGTTTTTTGATGGATTGAGATGCAGTAAATTTATAAATCTTTTTTTTTGCTAATTTGAAATTTAGTAATATTGATAATTTGATAAGGCTACTTAACGTTATATAATCAGTCATGTGCAAGAGAAATTGAATGCGATTCTAATAGAGGACTTGAATGCATACGTAATAGATGCCTTTGTAATAATCAAACCTATTGGAACGAAAGTTTTTGTGGTATAATAATTTTTATTTTTACTTAGTTAATGTACAGAATATAGAAAAGCAAAATAAAGAAACTTATAAAAATTAAAAAAGCACAACTAAAGACAAGATAAAATATTCCGTAAACCCTTATACTGCGAAGCATTGCGTTACTATCTTAAATTTCGAATTCGAAAGCTGCTTCAAAAAGCTAAAAAATGATTTTTTTTTAAATGCAGCATTTAAAGTGGAATTTCGAAAAATATTTTGTAAATAAAAATCGAAATTCTTCTTGTTTTTTGAAAGATGCATTCTCATAGCGAATGGGCCCTAAGGTCAATACAAAATTTTAAAAATTATACGGCAACTTTTTTTTCTATTTTACACTTTCAATTGCGTAATTTAATTTTTCAAAATAAATTTTATAATTTAAAATTTTGAAATATAGTTACGCATTTTGTTTTTAAAAAATAAAATAGAAAAAAAAAAGTTGCCATATTATTTTTTTAACTGTTTTGATTGCAACACGTTAATAAAAGAGATTCAATATTAATATTTACAACCTAATTATTGGATTTACTAAAAGAATCTTTTTGTGTAAAAACGCAGAAAAAACTGTCTAATAATTTGTGTTCTTCTAAAAAAAATGGTTTAAAAAAAATATCAATAAAAATTTTTAAAATTGCATGTTTCACAAATATTTACTCAAGTCTAATTACAATTCTTCAATGTTAAAATAATTTTTTAATCCGGACTTCAATGTCCGGTTCATTCGACATTCGGACATAAAAATTTGAGCTTTTTTAATAAAAACACATGAAAAGTAATCTTTTTATCCGTACATAAAAATTATTAATTTAAAATTATATTATTATTTTTGACCTTTTTTTTAATTAAAAATCTTTAAATAATTTTGTTAATATTTGCGGCAACAGAAACTAAAAATCGATTTTTACATGAGAAAAATAATAACTTGTAAATCCAATAAAATTAGATACCTAATATTTAATGCACCCAAAGATTTACGATACTTCATGATAAACCGAATAATTTAATCCGGATGAATATTTTTGGAGCTATTTTGCATCCGGATTAAAGCGAGTAGACTGTATCCCGAATACTCGCCAACCATGTTCTCATAAATTATTTTCATTTAAAATTAATTAATATTTTCAATAAAATAGAATTGCTTCCTCCATATAATCAACCATGTAGTAGTGAAAATGAATGCAATTTGGATAAGGGACTAGAATGTGTTGAAAAAAGGTGTCTGTGTAAAAATGAAACTTATTGGAATGAAAGTTTTTGTGGTAAATAGAAACCAATTTATTTCTTAATTTTTTAGGCAGTAATAAATTTTAAAAATTCAGTCAATACATCAAGTTTTCTAAAAAACGGAGCATTTAAGAGTCAAAAAAAATTCTAAAATAATTTTTAAATATTACAAAAGAGTTTAAAATTTAGTTTTTTAAATTTTTTTTTTGACTTTCAAACGCCTCTTATTTTTTTTTTGAAAACTTTCCATATGAATAATTATTTATCAAGTTCCAAAACAAACAATAAACGAATTCTGTTCTGAAAGCGTTATTTGCAACGATTTGTTACAGTTAAATTGTCAAAGCGGAAATTGTGAATGTTCAGCCAATATGTTTTTTGATGGAACAAAATGCAGTAAGATTATTAAATATTTCTAAAAGTTAAAATATTATTATTTCTAATTTTTAAGCTAACTTTATGACATATAATCAACCGTGTACTACTGAAATAGAATGCGATTCTAAATTAGGACTAGTATGTGCTGATTATGATTGTGTGTGTAATAATGAAACATTTTGGGATAAAGGTTTATGTGGTAAATAAAAATTTTGTTTAATTTATTAATAATATGTTGGTCATTTTTATTGCATATAAAATGGCATTTTAGATGTTGTTTTAAGATAAGCAATTGAAAACACATGTTTTACACGTATCTCAGAAGCTAGAAGCTTGGAGATGCTAGAGCTTTCTATCATATCAGTAACTGCCAACATGAATATTTATGAAAACGTCCTTGACAGTATAAATAATGATTCTATTCTTTATAACTTCAGATCGATCCAACAACAATTTAAGTACTTATTTAATAAACTAGTTAAACAATATATTGTCTTTTATATAATCCAGTTACATAATTTAAGATTTTATTCACCTTTACTGACTGTTTAAAAAGGAAATTTTCAAAAATAAAAAAAAATTTAAGAATTGATTGATAAAATTTAATATTGAAAAAAATTATCAAATATACTTTCTAGCTTGGTCATTTTAAAATTAAACAATCATTTTCTAAGCAAATTATATTTTAATTTTTTTGAAAAGTTGCAAAAAAGTCAATAAGAGAATCGTGCTCTTCTACAAATGTTTGCAATGACAAAATTGAACTTGATCATCAATCCGGTTTAGAGTTCAAATGTCAGTATGATGAGTTTTTCAATGGATCGAAATGCGGTATATTAATTTTGCATTTTAGTTTTTTTGACAAAAAGCTAAAAGTTAAAAAATGAAACAAGGTTTTCTTATAAAAAAATTAATTTTTATTAAATTCACAGTGGTTAAGACTATGAGTGTAGCAACTAGACCGGTTTCGTCCTTTTTAGGACTCATCAATAGAGCTTAACACATCATATTCTTAACCACAAAAAAGACAGTGTTATTTATTTATTCTTCTGTTTAAAATTCTGAATAATTTAAACAAAGATTTCGCTAAAATACTGACTCTAAATTAAGTATTTTATCGAGCTTTTGGCTTCTCTTGCTTTCAAAATATTTTTAAATAATCTTAAATAATCACTTGTTCAAGCTTTTAAGATTTTTTTTTTAAAAACAAAGTTAAAAAACTTAAAAATTTCTAGAAATAGTTCGGACAATCTATTTAAAAAATAAATGTTTTAATGAAAAATTTTAAAGTTTTTTTTTTTAACTGATAGAAAAGTTCGAAACATTTTCCAATAAGAAAATTGAAATCTCAATTGATTTTTTGATGAGTTCAATCGACATAAACAACTGTCTTACAAATTGTTCCAATCACGGAAAGTGTTTATACCAAGATAACAAGTTTATTTGCGATTGTTTAGAAAATTACAAGGGATCATCATGTAACTTAGATACAAGACCATGTTCCTCAAATCCATGTTTGAACAATTCAACTTGTGAAGATTATTTAGACTCAAAATCGTACATTTGTAATTGTCTGATAGATACAGAAACGAATATTCAATTATTTCATGGTCCCCATTGTGAAAATAAAGAAAATGTATGTGTAAATGAAACATGTTCTCATAATGGAAATTGTGTTGACTTTGAAAATAACCCTAAATGTAATTGCTTCTATTTGTATACTGGAGAAAAATGCGAAAAACAATTAGATGAAATTGTTTTTTTAAAGTCTTTTACAAAATTTACAACAATTCTTGCTATTTGTATATTGGTAATGTTTTATGCTACTATGGTAGTTATCGATTTAACAAATTTAAATTGCTGTCGTAAAAACAAAATTATTTCAAAAAAGCCAAAAAATTTTCATAAAGAAAAGCGTTTAGTAGAAAAATATGTTTATGTTGAAAACAATTAAAATTTTTTTCGTTTTTTAGAGAAACTCTTGATTTCTAACTGGCAACATTTTTTTGCATTGAAACATTTTTTTTTAAAGTTTGTAGTATCTTAAATTAAAAACAATATTAGCCTTTTTTTTTTAAATTCCTAAATTTAATATATTGAATTTGGACATTACACGACAATTTGTTTTTATAAAATTCGCTTAAAGTTAAACGAATTGGATAAAAATCATTAGATAAGGCTTACATATATTTTTTCAAAATTTTTTTATTTATTTTTTTATTGGACTATTTTAATTTCAAAATCAAGAGCAGAAAGCGAAATTTCGTTTTTTTCCAATTCATCTATCCTGAATTTTTTCCAAATACTTTTAAAGCGGTGTTAAAATTGAATTTTCAGTTTTAATACGCGAGTTTACCGACTCATATAAAGTTCTGCAACACTAACACTTATAACACTTGCAACACTTATTATGTTTTACGAATAGTAACACTTAAATTATACTAATAACACTTAGCAACACTTTTGAATTTTTTATTCTAACAGACATAAATTATTACGATAATATTAAGAAACGAAAAAATTAATAGTTCTTATTGTTCAAAAATAGATTTAATTTAATAAAGAAGAGTTTAAATAGATAACTTTAAGCATCCATTTTATGTTTTTTTATAGAAAATTTAATTTTTTTCGAAAAAAAGGACATAATAGAAAAAAATAATTTTCAAGTCGAATTTAAAACTCGAACTATTATAAAAAAATATTATTTTTTATCATCATGATAATAATGTAATTCTTTAAAGCAATAATAAAAATTAAGCCTTCTTAGTGTTTTACACTCGTTTTAGAAAATAATCTCCATGAATTGAAATTCAAAATTTCTAGAAAGTTTATATTAAGGTTTATTTGAGTTTTTCAAATATTCTAAACTATGATTAAATTTAAAATAATATATAAAGATAAAAAGTTCTTAAGATTAATGCTTGTTATGAAATTTTTAAGGAAAGATCTATATTTTGATCTCCCTTTGAAAACGATATATATTTTGAATCAGAAATAAAGTGTTACTAAGTAATAAAATTAAGTGTTACTAAGTGTTATTATTATAATCTAAGTGTTACTATGCGTAAAACATAATAAGTGTTGCAGAACTTTATATGAGTAGTTTACCGTACAAATTTTAGTATAACATTTAAATTTCTTTAAATTTAATTAAAGGAAAAGATGCTAAATAAACGTAACCTTTGATTGTATTTTATTTTTAAATAAGTTCGATAAAGTAAATCATTTCGATAGAGTTTTCGACTAAAAAGTTCGATTTTATAATCGTTATGGCTTTTTCGATTCCTTATAAAAAAAATTGAACTTAACGATAAAAAGCTTTGTTGTCTCCAAAAATTAATTCGAAATCTTATCGAAAGTATTTGAGTTGAAAAAAAATTTGTCGTATCATATATGAATTTCGATAAAAATCTCAAATTTATCGAAAATTTGATTTTCTTTCGATGATCAACCCTAATTAAGCTAACAGCTTTTTATTAAAATCTAAAAAAACAATTTCTGAAAACTTAGCGCTGATCAGAAAAATGCAGAATAGCAATTTTATCTTGTAAGATTGCTTGAATATCAAATTTTTTAATGTTTTGAATAAAGTTAGTGACGTTAAAATGCTTTCGGTCGAGTGTATAGTGGTCGTTCCACAGCATATTAAAGAGATAGAAGTTGCTTGCATAATTAGATTATGAAAGTCAATATGGGGGCCGATCAAAACGACGAACACCAGTTTCTCGATTTTACCTGTAATTTTTTTCTTGTAAAAATTCCGGAGACGACTGAAATTTAATCGAAATTTTTTTAGGTTAATTTTAATAGAGTACGACTTAAATTTTTTTTTTTTTACTTAGTTAAGTTAGAACCTAGAATTGTTAAAATCTAGAAAAAAAATCATATAGGTTGTCGATTTTGGTTTGAATTTTTGAAGTTAATTTTATGAACACTTTTAATTTTTTATGCTTTTTTTAAATTGAAACATCAGACTGAATTAAATAATTTAAAAACAAATATAATATTTCGAATTTTGGACCTTTTGGAATTTTAAAAATATGTACAGTACAATCCAAAACAAAGTTAACGACTTGTTTAAACACTGTTTATCCAGAACATACACAAAACAAAACCAAAGCAGAAACAAAACCAAACCGAAACAGAAACATTTTAAAATGGTTTTGAATTGGTTTTGTGTCGATTTTGTTTCTGTTCTGTGTTGTTTTTGTTTCGGTTTTGTGTCGGTTTTGTGTATGCTCTGTTTAAACATTGTTTATGTTTTCGTTAACTTTGTTTCGGATTGTACTGTAATGTATTTTGGATTTAATAAGTAAAGAATATTGCAATTGCAATATTATTGAATAATATAAAAAAAATTTGAGATCACTTTTTATATTTTGTTTTTTTTTTCTAAAATTGTTTACAGAATCAACCTAAAAAAATTTCGCCCAAACAACTTCGGGGTTTAAAATCCTAAATTCGGTTTTATCCAATTTTCTGATTGGAATTGACCAATAAGAAAATTGGATAAAACCGAATTTACGATTTTAGGAGAATAATCGGCTTTTTGGTTTTCTGGTGTAAACCAATTTTTTAATTTAAATAATAATTTTGCCAGGAAATCATTTTTATTAAAACGAAATTAATTATTCTCTTGGTTTTTAAGAATAAATTGCTTCGAGTTACATGAACGTAGAATTTTTTATTTTTTTGTTCTAGATCATTGAAATTCAAATAATTTTTCAAGTGGAATAAAGAGAAGTTATTAGTTTATTTGAATTTTTATAAAAATAAAAAATTCTTTTTTTTTTCATCTTTAAAAATATACCTAAGGCTTATAGTAAAAAATATACCTTGTTATATGATAAGTAAATTACGAAAATTACCCTGAATTAAAGAACCGTTAAAGTACTAGAAATCATATTGATTTTTCAGGCTATATTTAAGATATACATTTCCTATCACAACAAAGAAATCAAGCAAATTTTGACACCTTGACAACCACGATTTGTTTCATTAGGTAATTTATTTTTTGAAAGCAGAAAAATAAAAAGCTATTCATTTATTTTTTTCATTAAGTAATTTCAATTTTAAAGGTCTTTTCTTTAAAATAAAAAAAAAGCTGAATTTTACTTTTTTTAATATTTAGCTATAACAGAAATTTTTTCATCCAATTTTCAAACAAATTATTTTATTTTGGCAAGAATCAACATTGATTCCATAACGACTTGACGTTTCGTATTTTTATATTTTGATTTTTCAAAAAAAAAAATTTTTTTTAAAATTTAATTTTAAAAGCTTTGGATTTTAAATATTGATTTTTCCCAGCCAAAAAAAAAAATTTTTTTCTTCTATTTTTAAGGTACACTTTTTTTTAATCCTTAAAGTATAAATAGAAAAAAAAAAATTTTTTTTTATCTTTTAGGAAAATATTTAAATTTTTTCTAAATGTTTTAAATATTCAATGAAATCAATAAGCCTCTTTAAAACACGAAACATGTTATTTTTAAATTGAAATTAAACGAAAAAAAAGAAAGAAAGAGAGTTATGAATCAACTACAAATTTTTGTTGTAATTTTGTTTTTTATAATTAAAAAAACAAATGGACAAATCGGTTGCACGACAGACAAGTATGAAATACCAGTCATACCACCAAGGACGATATTAAGTCATCAATGTTTCTCAGGAACCAGTTATTATATCATACCAATTGATAATGGTAAGTTTTTTAAGTTTGTGAAAAATAAAAACTATTTGATTTAACTGTTGCTAAGATAAAATAATTTAAAAGATTAACAGGTAAATTTTGAAATTAAAAATTAAAAAAGTTCGAATTTTCACGCGTAAAAGTTAGAATTGGAGTATTAATTTTAGCCAAAAAATTAAGTAAACAACGGAGTTATTTAATGTATTTAAACTCATTAAAATGATAATCAAGTTATACCGTAAACTCGCGTAAACAACCCCAGGGGTAAAAACCCAAATTTCGGTCTTTTTCCATGCATCTATCCTGTGTTTTGAATTTTTTTTCTACATACTTTTGATGCGGATTTTAAACCGAATTTTTAGTTTTAACACCGCATTTAAACTGCAAAAAATAATATTTTAAATAAAAAAATTACATTCCAAATATTTATTAAAAAGATTAATTTCTAGTTTAAATGCATGGTCTAAAACTGAAAATTTAGATTTAATTCGATTTTTTTTTTCAATTTTAAAGTCAAATGATGGTGTGGCATGATTGAGGAAAAAAAATAATTCATTCCTTTGAAAATTATTCTATTCTAATTAATATAAAAGACAATTCAAGAAGACAATTACTCAATGAATTAGTTCACTTTATTTCAAGAACATCACATTCTTTGATGAGACATTTAAATTTAATATGACCGTAATCTCATGATCGATAAGTTAATTTAAAATAATTTCCCTCCTTTCTGATGGAGGAATTTCAGGATTATGAATAAAAATCTCTTCCTCAATTATCCCACATCATTATTTGACTTTAAAATTGAAAAAAAAATCGACTTAAAACTAAATTTTTAGTTTTAGACCATGCATTTAAACTAGAAATTAATCTTTTTAATAAATATTTGGAATTTAATTGTTCTGGTTTTGTTTCTGTTCTGTGTTGGTTTTGTGTATGCTCTGTGTAAAAAGGTCGTTAACTTTTTTTTAGGATTGTACAGAAAATTTCAATTCATGCCAAAAATATCGCCAAATCAAATAAATTTTGAACTGTAAGTGATGAAATTATTCTGTAAATTGCTACAAAGTGACACAATTTTTTTCCACTCAAAAATATAGTTCTCCGAAAATGCTGCAGAATACATATTGAACCTTTTTCAATGACGTGTTACAAACTTTTAACAGACCAATATTTTTTAGTGGAGCAAAATTGTTACACTTTGTAGCAATTCACAGAATAGTTTTATCACTTACCGTTCAAAAGTTATAGCAATTTAAATTGAAATTTACTGTACAGACCCTTGTTTTTGATTGTGCTGTACAGTGCCAAATAAGGAAGTAAGTAATCTTAAAAATTTTTGTGTCGTAAATTTTTTCGATGTGAGTAAAAGTTATTTCTTTGTGGCTACAAGATAAACCCTTTAGGAAATACACAATTCAATTAAAATTACTTTCAATAAAATGCTCCAAATTTGCTTAGGTGTAGCTAAATTGTTGAATAAAATGCTCTGGTACATAATCTGATATTTAATCATTTCTTAACGTGAATTTTTTTATCTAAAAAGGACCAAGACATCAAAGAATAAATTTTATTTTTTTTTAATTTTATTTATTCAGTAAACACGTCTTAAAGGCTGTTAATAAAAAATTATTTTTTGCTTTTTTAAGGTTCGAACCAAAGAGAATACAATGAACTAGATTTATCGCCAAATTTATATAATGTAGTCCCAGTTGATCAATTATGTCCATTCACAAACATTTATCTACTCGATATGAGTTTCAATCGGCTCACAAATTTAACCAATATATTCAAACAATTAAGTTGTTTAGTCTCATTGCGCATTCTCGATTTATCCAATAATCGAATAACTACACCAATATTAGCTTCGGATTTTGAAGACACTCTCCCATCACAACTAGTTAGTCTAAAACTAAACAACAATCGAATTCCATCAATAGAATCGGCAGTTTTTGTCAAGTCCAATGGCGATTCGAGATTTCCCAGCTTGGAATTATTAGACTTGAGTAACAATTTAATTAGGGTCTTTGATCTTTTATGGCCAATGACAATTCCAAGTATTGAATTAACAATTAAATTAAATAATAATCAAATAAATAACATAACTAATCAATTAAAAATGTCTTTTGATGAACCATTATTTACACCTATGATTGATAGGAGACGTGTTGACTTAACAAATAATCAAATAATTAGATTAGATGATACCAATCTATTACAATATGGGCCTAATTCACCAGATAGTTTTCGAGAATTTTTATATAAATTGTCCAATTATGACTTTGGTCAAAATCGATCGAATTTTATATGCAATTGTCCGACTGGTATTGGATCTTATTCTGTATTATTTTATAGAAATATATCGGCTAGAATTACTGATAAAACAGCTCCAATTTATAGATTATTTTGTTCAAGTCCGATTAATGTTTACATTTTTGAATTTCCATGTACTGTAAGTAAATTTCAGATTTTTTTTTTCTTTTATTAGTTTTAGGTTCTATGTCGTAGTAATATTTAGTTTAAAAATACATTTATATTTTACGGCGTAAGATGTTGCTCGATTTATCCAAAGAGCACAAATTGGCCGAAATTATATTTATTCGACGTTTTCTTTATATAGATAAGATATAAAGAAAGTTGATGAAAAAAGAAGACACCCTATGTGCATGCTTTAATAAATTTGGTTTTAATTTTGAATAAATTGATTCATAATAAGCAGAATTGACATAACTAAAGTTTCAGAAAAATTAAATTTTTAATGAAAATTTATACCGGGGGGTTATATATTATGAACTAATGTCAACTTAGTTGACATTAGTTCATAATATATAACCCTAATAATATATACCCCCTAATTAAAATTGCCCAAATTTTTGCAGACTTGGTCAATAGGTGCAGCAAATATTGTTGCAGTGGGAAATAATTTTTTTTATCGCCAAAAGTAGCTTTAAAAGCTTTGCAGAGTGACTTTTTCGGTCAAAAAAAAAACAAAAAATCAAAAAACTTTAACATGTCGTAAAAAAGATTGTTTACTTTCAGTAAACTAAATGAAAATAAAGTAAAGTTTGCAGCCCTACTACCCATGAATTAAATCAAAAGATGGATCTTAATATGGATCTAAGTTAGATTTTCATTTTAAGATCTTAAACAAAATCTTACTAGAACTAATTTTTAAGAAATAATTAAGAATTTTTAAAAATCTTTGATTTTCTTAACAACTTTCTTAAAGCAAAATTTTTTTAAGATTCGTGTTTAAGATCTTTTAAGAAATTAAGAGAATTATTATTTTGCTTTTTGAATGAATTAGAATTAAAAAAAATAAAAAAAAATATTTTTTTTTTAAATTTTAAAAAAGCAGTCAAATAATAAAAATTTTCTCAATATCTTAATTTGGGTCTTAACTTTCTTGAATTTTCTTTTTAAAAAATATTATTACGCTTTTCTTTAAGAGACTTGTCTAAGATCTTGTATAAGTCGATAAAATTTTTTTATAAGAAAATTCAAGAAAGTCATTCAAGAATCTTATTTCCTTATCAATCTTATCGAGATTCTATAACATCATTGATTAAGATCTTGACAAGACCTGCATAAGATTTTTGTTAGGAATTGATTTATGGGTATTCAAGTTCTTTTCAGAATTCAAACCTTGGTAATTGGACTTGAGACATCATATATTTAAATCGAAATTAAGCAAAATTATAAAATTGTATGTAAAATTAAGAAGATATCATTTTTTTTTATTTAAAGTTTATAGGTACAACTTCAACGACAACTACAACTACAACTGTAACAACTCGAACAACAACAACATCAACTACAACAACTACCACAAAACAGCCAACCACAACATCATCTACTACAATCATAACATCAACCACAACATCAACCACGACGCAAACAGTAAATATAAACTCAATCGGACAACTTCTAAACTCAAATTCAACATCGTCAACAACAACAACACAAAATGATAATCTCTATTTTCTACTTTTATTACTCTTAATCCCATTAATTCTATTATTAGTATTATTATTTTTGTGTTGTTGTGGTCGATGGTTTTCAGTTTGTTGTTTCGGATGTTGTTCTACAAGATTATGTCAATGCGCCCAACCAGACAAGAAAACAATTTTCAAAGATGACGCCGAAATTAATGACATTTCAATTTTATACAATGAAAACAATCAAATGTGGGTTGATAAAAATTTTGTGCCCAATTTACGCAATGCCAAAAGAGATCTTAAAATAAACAAAATAAATAAACCAAGTGATTTGACACCCGACAATAAGACTCAAATTTCAAATTCCAGACGTATTGCTTTAATTTTTACGAAAAAATTCATTCAAAACGAATGGCAAAATCAAGAGCTTAAGAATTTCTTAAAAGAAATAAACCCAGAGCGCATAATTATAGCCATATGCGTCGGCGATTTGACTCGTAAACAAATAAAACAATATTTAAGACAAATAGAAAGTGATCATGTTAAAAAAAATATATTCACACGTTTTGCCAATTGTGCCAAATCGAGAATTAAATACAACACTAGTTTGAACAATTTGGAAATTGTCGACTATCATAGCACAGAATTTTGGAACCGGTTTAATTATATTTTACCGATTGATAGAGTTGAAGGACCCGATGGTATTATAGATGAGTCTAAATATAATAAAATTAAAGAGGAAGCGAGTGAAAAGGGCGCTGTTAAACCAGAGAGATCACAAAGTTCAATTTCTGTTGAGAATGAAGTACCATTGTTAAATAAACTTAAGAAAAGTATTGAGGCTAATCGAGTTAGTCCAGAAAATACGCCAAGACAAGTCCAAGATAATTTAATAATTAATATGGACGATTTTTGGACGCCTTATATGGCCAAGAGTCCTGGTGATTACAATTACGAACCAGTCGCTGTTGCTGGCACTCCGAATAAAGGAAATAAAGAGAGTAATTTAAAACGATTCGGAGTCAATTTGCCACCTGTAAATGATAAGAATTTGGGCTCGAAAAAATTACAAAAAATAACTAGTAATTTAAGAGAGGAGGGTAAAGAAGATATGAATGATAAAAGTGGACGAATTCAAGTTCCTAATGCGTTGATTAATAATTTTATTGAACGCACGAAGGAACCTGCTTTGAAAGAAACGGATAATCCGGAGAAAAATAATTTTAAATTAAATAAAAAAAGTTCTTTGAGAGATCCGCCTAAGATTGAGAGTGAATCTGGCTCGAATGATCGGGATGAAGAGGAGAAGAAATTGCCAAAATTAAAGAAAAAAGTTGTTATTGAGACTGAATTGAATTCATTGGCGCATTATCCGATTCATTTGAATGAGAATTCAAATGATGAAAGTGTAGACAAGAAGAAAAAAAAACGAAAGAGTAAAAAGAAATCGTCTAATAATGACGATGATGATGATAATTCAAAATCTAATGATCAATAAAGTGCTTTTAATCAATTATGCGATTTTTTTTTTGCAATTGTATAAAAAAATATTTAATAAAATTTTTTATTTTTTTCAGTATTTTTTTAAATTTTTATACAGTACACTCCGAAACAAAGTTAACGAAAACATAAACATTGTTTAAACAGAGCATACACAAAACCGACACAGAATCAAAACAAAAACAACACAGA
>NTPY01000054.1:248823-273803 GCA_002922825.1 Brachionus calyciflorus
ACGTAAAAGGTCACAAAATTTACATGAAAATTTAGCTTGTTAAAAACAAAACTTTTTGTTTAATTTCTTTTCGAAAAAAAATTTAAAAAAAATTTTTTTATTCGAATTGTCTTTTCAAATCCTAAAGCGAAATGTGAATTTCATTATAGAAATTTTTTATTCCCAAAATTTTCAAAGACTGTACGAACCAACCATTATATCTAATTGCACTAATTGGAATAATAACGGGTGCCCAAAAATACTTGGCAGTTTTTTCGAATTAGAGAATAAATCCTGATTAAAATGAGCTATTTATCTTAATTTTATGATGATTTATAATACGAGCAAATAAATTTTTAAATAGGGAAGAATTTAAGAATAAATCAGAATTATAGTCGAACATGTCCCTTTTGAAGAAATAAAAAAAGGCAGTGAACAGCTTTTGAAAAAGAGTGAGGGCAATAGAAGAAGAGAAAGGTGCATATTGTCACAAATTAATTTAAAAAATAATAATTAAAAAAATTAATGAAAACTATCAAGGATTGTATTTCAAATTGAAGCTCATAATTTAAGCTTTAATATGCTATGATGGATAATATCCCATAATTAGTAAAATCTGAAATAAAATGCGCTGACTGCTCCCACCTTTAAAAGTCGAAAATATTTTAAAAAAACTGAAAATTCAAATTAAGCCTGTTATTTTCGAAAACTAGACAAAATTCTGCATTAGATAGTAAATTTTTTTAATTTTATCAAGATCCGAAAACAATTTTTTTTTAATTCGAAAAAACTGCCGAGCAATTTTGGACATTCATTAATAGATGGAAACAAACTTAAAAGAAACGAACTTTCATATTTTAAAGAAAATTTGTTTATTAATTTTGATTTTTGCACGTCCTCAAGTACGTATCTTCCTCAATAAATTTCCAGTTCACTTTTAGTTATAACAACAAAATAAAATATTGATTATTGATTACAGTGTTTCTAAGGAAATACAATTTTCTCATTTAAAATTCTAAACCAATGAAACTAAAACAAAATAAAAACACAAGTTAATAAGAAAAAAATCTCATATGACACTTACACACACTTATTGGTCTAGCAATATAAAACCGAATAAATATTTAAAATAAATGATTTAATTTTTAAATAAATTAGATTAATTTCTTTTTATTAAAAAAAAAAAATCTAAAATTTAATGTAAATTTTTTATTGATTACGTGACGGATATAGAAATATCCCTCTCTCTTTTTTTTTTTCAAATCTAAAAAAAAATATTGTAATGAAAAAAAAAATTTAATGAAAGATAATTGGCTCAATCAGCATCATCATATGTCACTTTCATTCCACTTCATTACTCCATGAACAAAAGCCAAAAAAAAGCTTTTTATTTATTTTCCTAAAGATTTACTTTCATATCGTCTCTATAGCAGCAGAAAATATTGAAATTATTCAAAGCTTTTCTTTTTATGTTGTTTCATTTTAATTTAATAGCGATTTTATAGTTGAAATTTTTTATTTGTATTATTAACCTTTCTTGAGGGTATCAAGTAAACTTTATATTAAAAATAACCTATTTTAAATTTCATTTCCAGGGCATTTTTATTCAACCCATTAATGTTAACAATTGTACTTTTTTATTAAGTAGTAATTTAATTTTTAATTAAATTGTAAAGTTTTGTTACTTTTGAACAAGCTAAACGTCCTTAATCTATTCTCTTTAAACAATGGTTAGAATAGAGATTAAAAGATTCGTTAAAAAGTGTGCTAAGATTTCAGGTTTTTGAAAATTTAACATAAAACTGAGGTTTAAATAATTTTTTACAATTTAAAAATGTTTTTTTATTATTAATTTTATTATTTTCCATTTAAGATTACATAAAATTTCTGAGATTAGTTGACAGTATGTTTAAGACTTTGTTTAATATTATCGGATACACTATAGAACCTCCCCTAACGAAAAACCAAGATAAAATATATATCAGCTTGTAGATCTCGACGAGCTGATCACTAATATATATATTTTATGCTGCAGGGACGCTCCCTTCGAAAGTTATCACGGCTTAAAGTTTAAAAAAATGACTATCTAATGCATGTAAAATGGGAAAAAAAAATTAAAAAATTGCAATTTTTTGAAAAAAATGAAAAAAAAAAAATTTTTTTTATTTAATTGTTTATATGGATAGTCTTGAACATGAAAGAAAAACTAATTTATCAATAAAAATTTGAAAAATCAATTATTTAATTAATTATAGATAAAATTAACGGTCTTTGAGTGAGGGAAAGTATTTAATAAAAAAATTCTCAAATAATGTATTTTATCTTGGCTTTGCGTTACGGGAGGTTCTATAGTGCACCCATATTATCCTAAGACAATGTTTATAGAGCAATTTTTTTTCTAAACAATAAATTTTTTGTTTGAGCTTTTATTGTCCCATTGGAAATTTGTAACTGGCTTCAATAAAAGACAATATTTATAAGAATGTTGTTAGCCCGTCTATTAATCTACTAGGAGATATCCCTTGGTTCTTTGATTCGGTTCCTATACATAGTAATATATTACCATTTCTGAAGTTCAAAATATTACTGGCGTGCTTTTATCTGGATCAACCTCAGTTTGGACTGATCTGATTTTCAACTTCTTTTTTATTCTCTTTTTTAGTCATGTTAAATTTGGCTAAAAATTCTGCTCTGCTAAACAACAACTCAATCTGTGAATTCTTAGGTCTACCTGATTTATCAACGATTTGAAGCTAGTCGTTTTGCTCTAGCTCTGAGTAACTATTTAACTAATTTTTCTCTTTAAAAATGTGAAATTCATTTCCAAAAGAACTATTCTTTGTTCTAATCACGTGAACCAATTAAATTATACTTAGTTGTTCCATGTATTCACTTGAAATAGGTACCATACAAAAAGTCATTTTTATCCAGTGTTTCTTTTTTATTACATTTTTATCGCTGCTAAAAAATGCTTCCCATTTCTTGTTTTTTTTTTCAAAAAAGAATTATTAAATTATCAAAAAAAGTTAAAGGATAAATTATAAAAAATGTACAGTTTTAATGTGGAAAATAATTTATTCGAAATATAGTTGCAGTTTTCTAGTCGCCTCATGTCCAAAAATATAAATATTCAAATATATTTCTATTATCAAAAAATTCGAGATTAAAAATAAAAATTTTGATTTTGTCTCATCTTATTTATTTCCCCAAAATATTTAAAAACAAAAGGGAGAAAACTAACATCATTCTTTTCAACTTTAAAATTTAACTTATTTTTTACCCTTCTTTGGCTTTATTTCAATAAAAGAAATTGAAGTAAAACTGAATTTATACAAAAATTTTATAAGGATATAAGAATAAGTTTATAAAATTTATAACTTAAAGCTTTAAGTATATAAAGTATATTTTTTAAGGAAAAGTTTATAAAGAATTAATTTTAATATTCTTTTATTTTTTCGGAAATCGCCAAATTTCTAAACAAGAAAACATTGATTAAATGACATCAGATAAAATTTTTCAAGAAGTATAGAAAGTGTAGAATTATATACTTTTTATCTTATTTATTCATTTATTGAATATAATTGACCTGCAAATTTGAAAAAATAAATATGAAATTAAAATAAATTAAAGTAGCGTTTCGACGGTCACAAGCTCGCTCTTGAGCTTTTTTAAACATTGTCCATTGAATGTTTAAGTACATGGTCTGTTTCAAAAACTCTCGAACCATTTCATTGTTTTTTTTTGTTAACGTCGCTGCTCTCTGCGCGGATGATATTTATAAGTGTGTTTAAGTCTTGCTGTCGTTGAATTTTTTTTTAATTTATCTAATTCTTTTTCAAAGCAATTTTTCAACTAAGTTTTGTACATTTTTATATTTATGTATTAAAATTTATACATTAATTTTAAATTGGATGTTGTCCATGCGTATGGTGTATTTTGTTTCTTACTTTTTATTATCCTTTTTTTGTGCACGGGCCTAAAACATAGGTATGATAGTTTTTGAAACATACCACATCTTTAAGAGCAAGTTGAATATAAAACATCAAGTTCAATATCGCTTAACACTAGAAGCACCAGGCGGTCAAAATGACCGCTTTTTACTTTTTAAAGAGCTGTAACTTTCCAAAAAATTAAGATATCATGCCAATTTTTTGTCTGGCGCCATATTTTGAAGTATATTTTAACAATTTTGTGTTAGTTTATTATAAAGTTGATATTTTTCCGTAAAATCTAGTTTATATACCTAGAAGCACCAGGCGGTCAAAATGACCGCTTTTTCTCATTTTTGATGGAGGCTAAAAATAAAAAGTCATAATTCTTGTTTTTTATTATTTTAATAAGTATACCGTAAATATTTGTTTTTTAACGTCGCACTAAAAGCCCGAAAACTTGGCTTTAGCGCCTCAAAAATAATTGTTTTTTGGGCTTGAATTCAATTGAAAATTGAGTAGACCGGGTTTTTAAGGCTTAATGAGTCCTTAGGGTTCATTTTAATCATCTCAAACATGCATATTCCATTTATTTTTGAGGCGCTTAAGCCAAGTTTTCGGGCTTTTAGTGCGACGTTAAAAAACAAATATTTACGGTATATTTGAATATTTAAGAAAAAAAAAAGCATTTAGGTCTTTAATTTTTGATGATATAAAACCGTAATTTTTCGAATTTTTATGAGAAAATAATTCAATTTTTTTCTTCAAAAATGGATTATCGTCTGTTTTTTCTCATTTCTTTCGGAAAAAAAAATTTACAAATTTTCATTATGCTTTAAGTCTATTCTATTAACTTAAATTTTATTAAAAAATACAAAATTACTGTTCTTAAATTTTTTTTTTTTGAAAAAAATGAGTTAAAGAATAGCGGTCATTTTGACGGCTGTTGGTGCTTCTAGGTATAAAAAATGTTGGTGCTTCTAGTGTTAAACGATCAAAATACGGATCTAAATTACCATAAAACTTTAAGTTAGAGCAATTTAATTCTATTTGTACGAGCATGTACGAGTTTACCATAATTTTATCATTGAAAAGATAAACGTTCCAACAAATCATTTAAAAAACTCTTACTATACAAAAATTTTAAAAAAAGTTATGAATGAGATCAAGTATAATTTTTGTATAACTCGATGAGCTGACTCGATTGGTTAATGGTAAAGGGGTTTTTGATGAGTAAAAAGTAAAATATTACAAATAGGTTGAATTCAATTTTAAAATTCGTAGTTTCGGTTATAATCTAATTTCTTATCTACCAAAGAACCTTTTACCATATACCAATCGATTCAGCTCATCGAGTTCTACAAAAATCATACTTGATCTCATTCATAACTTTTTTTAAAAATTTTTCCTATTTTTGCTCATAATTGCGAAAACATCATTTTTATCTATCAATTTTCATCTCTCAAATACTTATCACAATCGACTTTTCCATTCCAAACTGCTCAGCTAACTGAGCTTGACAAGAATCAAAAGCCATTTAGTCCTACAAAGACTGTAAAATTCTAAAATTTCAGCCTAAAATCAGCTTAATTCACAAAAATTCATTTTTTTTTCCAATTAAATTTTTAATACACCTACCTTTTTCTTTTTCAAATAAAATAATATTATTGGTAAAATAAATAGTTTTAATTATTCTTTTTTAATTTCAAAAAGTTCAAGTAACTCTGACATCATTTTCATCTAGATTTTAATTAAGAATTACAATCAGTTTAATAAAACCTGACAGAAATATTTAAGCCTTTGTTCTTATTCTTATTTTTCTCGGCATTTTGATATTCTTCTTTCCATGTGTTCGATTTAATGTATTCAAAACTTTCCATTTTAGAATTCGGAAGTCAAAAATTTAAAAGAAATAATTTTTAATTTGAATGAAAATTTATTATTAGATTACTATTTTTATTTATTTATAATCACCATGAAAACTAAAGCCAAATAATTTTTAATAAATCGGGGAAAAAGTACCTTATTTTTTGATTTTTGAAATTTTCGGGCAAAAAGTACCCTTGACAAATAAAGCTATTGGAATTGTTTGACTCGAGGCTTTTATTTTCAAACATTTTTTTTTTTAATAAAACACATGAAATAAAAACTTTAATTCTGTACTTAAACTTTAAAAGTACAAATCCGAAGATTTTTAACTTTTAAAGAAAACAAAAATTCCGTAAAAAAAATTAATTTCTTGAAATAGAAAAAATAAAAGAAACATTTTCAAAAAATTAATTTTTTTCTAAACAAAAATTTAATAAAAATTTAGAAACTATAAAATAATAATAATAAAAATGTTTCATTAAGCCAATCATCATCATCACAATCGAATTCTTTGAAAAATTCCAAAAAATTATTTTTTTTGTGATATAGCAACAAATGACTTTGTTTACATTGGATTCATAGAAAAAAAAAAATACCTCATTATATGTACTCTATAAATAATTAATAATTTTAGTTTTAAATTGAGTCTAGAAGTCTTAAAAAAAAAAAAAAAATTTTTTTGTTTCGGTTACTATCGAAATTTCATCGGACCTGAAAAAAAAAAAAAATACTCAAACAAAAAAATTTCTTAATTTAGAAAAAATTTCATTAAAACTGGATCAAGTCAACCAATTTTAATAAAAAGAAACAATGGGTTCTAGACTGATTGTCAGTTTAATAACATTGTTTATAATTCCCAATGTAGCCTTAGCTTATAATTGTACAAGTAGTGAATTATCTATACCAGTTTCTACGGGTTATTGGCGTGTTGTATTTATATTTAATTGCTATCCAATTACAATGCCCAATCAACTATTTCCAATTTCGTTTAGTTCACAATCGAGTAAATACAACGAAATTGATTTATCACCAAATGTTTATACAAATATACCCATAACTCAATTATGTCCATTTAAATACTTGACTCATTTAGACTTGAGTTTCAATTCAATACAAACAACAGCAAACTCATTTCGAGATTTAAGTTGTTTGACTGGATTGAAGACTTTAAATTTAGCTAATAACAAAATCTCTAGTCCTTTAATGACTAGTGATTTTGATGATACATTATCAGCTCAATTAACAAGTCTAAATTTAACTAATAATTTTATACCATACCTAGAGTCAAGAGTATTTATTAAATCGGATGGATCAAGTCGTTTTCCAAATTTAGAATATTTAGGCCTAGCTTACAATGGTCTAAAAGATTTTGATCTTTTATGGCCATTGACTTTGCCACATTCGAATTTATTAATCGATATGAAATATAATAATATATCGAATTTGGTCAATCAAATGAATTTGACATTTAATAATGTTATTTTCAAGTATCCAATGATTGGCAATAGATATTTGGATTTGACGACTAATTCCCTACAAGGTTTTGATGATTATAATTTATTACAATATGGTTTGCATAATGAGTGGCATTTAAAAGAATTTTTGTTTAAAATATCGAATTATGATTTGAGACAGGCTAATTTGGTTAGGACTTTTATTTGTTTTTGTCCGTCGTTTGGTCAATTGACATTGTTTTGGTTTAAATTGATATCGAGTGATTTCGATAGAACTAGTCCTATTTTTCAAATTTATTGTAGTAATACTGGTGTTATGACTTATGTACTCGATTATCCTTGTGGTGTAAGTAAAATTTTAAGTTTTTTAAAAATATTTCCTATGAATAAAACTAAATCAAGAAACCAGAACTTTTATTCCATTTAAAACTTTATTTAGTCATTTTGTAAATTTGAATTTAATTTGTTGTGATGTAATTCACGGTATGACGAACTCTGGTGAAAGCCATACCGGAGAACCAACCGAATCCGTTTACTAATTAAATTTTCATTTAAATAAAGTTAAAATTTTGGGTAATGGTGTGTAATCTTCGGACTTTAGGTTCAAAATTAGAAAACTAGCTTTATTGTTTTAAAAGTTTTAATTAAAAATTGCAAATTAAATTTGAGAATTTCGCATTATTATTAAAAAATAAAATTGTATTTAAAGTTGATTTAGAAATCATCTTTGGTTTGAAAATTCATGTGAAATTAATTAAAGAATTATTTTAATTAACAAACAAACTATTAAAATTAGAAAAACTGCTTAGAATTAAGATATAAAAATTATTAAAAACTTAAATAAAAAACAAATGTAATAAAAATGAAATATAAATGAAAAAAATATTTTTAGTTTTGATTACAATCCAAATGGGTTACAGGTGTTTACTCTTTTTTTCGGTTAAGTTAAAAAAGAAACTTAAAAAAATTTTTATAAAAAGGGAAATCTTTCTCTTCTTCAACTCGCCTCTTTCAGGAATCGATAAGTTTCAAAAAAATACGAACTACTGATTTTAGCAGAAAATAAAAATCACCTAAAAATGCCGTATTGACCGTTTTTTGATGATTTTTCAATAAATTCGTTTTTTTGGCATGTAAATTGAAACAAAAAACTTCTTCCTTATTTTACGTTAATTCCAGTAAAATTTGGTATTTTTGGAAATTTTGGTAATTTTATTGTTTTTCACTTTGGTAATTTTACTGGAATTAACGTAAAATCTGTAGTTCGTAACAGTACTGTACATTAGTGATTGATTGTTTTCTTCAGAGGATAAGTCAAAAAGAAGTAGAGGAAGATTTTAAAGAATCTCGTCCTTCTTTTTCTTGACCTATTTGCGATCCTTTAACATGTACTTTGAGGTATATTAGAGATTTATTGGTATCTAATTGTCAAATAAAGTCAAATCGGTCTTACAGATTGTAGACCCTAATATTTTGCAAAAATAGTAGTTTTTGAAGAAAAATTAAACTTTTTATATTAAATTTGATCTGTATAGTAAATTTCAATTCGTAATTAAAATTCATTCATGAAAATTCAAAAAACTTTTGAAAGATAACGCCTTTGAAAAAGGTTCTTTATGCAATCTGAAGCATTTTTGCAGATCTATATTTTTGAGTGTAGCAAAATTGTTACACTTTGTAGCAATTTACAGAATAATTTTATCACTTACTGTTCAAAAGTTTTTTGAGTGAATAGAAATGACGAATTGAAAATTCCTGTAATGAATTGTACTTTACTTTGCCTATGAAACGAAAGATTTACGAAGTTTTTCATGCATAAAAATAAGTTAATTTTAAAAACTTAAGTTGTAGAGTTTAAATAATTTGGACTTGTTATGTTTTGAAAAATGTACCATATTTACTCTAAATTAAGAATAATTCGAATTATTTTTTTATTATTCTTCTAATTGAAGAAATAGAATTACTTTTAACTAATTTAATTTTTATTTGCAAGCCAACAACTAAATATACTGGACCATCTACAACAACATATTCAACATTACAACCATTTAATTATAAAACAACAACAAATTCTCCTGTAACAACACTCCAAGCACTCACAGCAAATAATTCTAATATTTCAATAGTAGGAATTGGTAATCAATTGGCCGAGACTACATCAAGATCAAATTCAACAATTACAACTTCTACTATTAACAACGATTATTTTTACTTATTTTTTCTTTTCATACCATTCTTTTTCATTCTATGCCTCATATTTATATGCTGTATTGGACGCTGGTGTCAATTGAGAACAAATTCAATGTGTAGTTTTATATGTTGTCCATGTTTTAGACCTTATGATGAATTAATCTTTGGTCTCAAAGAATACGACGCAACTTTTTGTTTTAATCAATCAGATGAAAATTGGCTCGACGAAGATCTAATCACACCTTTAACACATCAACAAAATAATTTCAAAATTCACAAACTAAGTGTACCGAGTCGAAGTGGTGAAAAACAAAATAAAGAAATAGAAAACTATTTACGCAAATCCAAACGTATTGTTCTAATATTTACACAAAGCTTTATCAAAGAAGACTTTCGTAATAAATTTTTTACCAATTTTCTACGTAATATGAAAGACGATGTCAATTGTGTAATCATAGCTATAAATAAAGATTTAGATAGGCAAACATTTGCCAATTATGTTAAATATTTAAATTCACCATATGATCCAGTAAATCCAAGGTATCGTTCGAGACGATCCATTTTTGCTGTACTCAAATCAAGAATTAAATACAATTGTGGTTTGAGGGAAGTGGAAAAATTAGACATTAATTCGAGACATTTTTGGCGGGATTTTTTATACATTATGCCATTTATTCATTACAATTCAAATGAACCTAAAGTTATAACTGAATCTAAAAAAATACCTAGATTAAAATCGAGAAATTTGAATAATAACGATTCAGGTTTATCGTATGCTAGCGAGGCTAAAAATCAAAAATCATATAGACATGTAATTATACCGATACCTGATTTTATGAGAACGACTCTTGGTGGTTATAAAAAAGAAAAGAGTATTGATATTACTGAACCAGCTAGGGATAGATATAACTTTCAAGAATCACAAAGAAATTTATTTTCTTCTATTAGTCAAAATTCAGTGTTGAATACGACACCGAATTCGACGAGAAGTTTAAGAGAAGAAAGACGGGAAATAAGGAGAGATATATCGCCTTTGAAAAATCAACGTGATCTTATTCAAGATAGAAATATTGAAGTTGTTAATAAGAGAGAACGATCGGATTCAACAGATATACTAGCTTTGTTTGCTCCAGGGCCTAATACGGTCTATCCATTTGAGAAAAAAGTTAAGAAATTATCGAAAAGTAGAAGCAAAAGTATTGAAGATGAAAATAGCAATTAGATTTTTAAAAAATGGTGGATTTTTTTTGTTTGAGAAAAAAAGCAAAATTTATTGTTTAGCGCACTTTTTAATTTTTTGAATTAGTATTTTCTTTTTTTATTTTTGAAGACGAAGAATTTTATTTTTTAGATTTTTTTTAAATATTCCTTTAAAAGGAATTAAATATTTTTAATATCAATAAATATTTTTTAAAAGTTAATTTTTTCTTGAATATTAAGTTCTGATTCAGAGCTGGTCAAAAAACACCTGAATTAGCCTCTTTTAAAAAATTCTGAAACTAAAATTGTTTTCCTTCTTTTATACAAACCAAAATCTCTTAACAAAAAAAACTAAAAAAAATAGTAAATTTAAACAAAGGCTGAGTTGGAATAAGGTTTTAAGGGGTTAATTAACCCTAAAGAGCCTTATTAAATAAAACAAAATTAACACGTCGAATGTAATCATGAAGCGAAAACAAATTAATCGAGATACTGTTTCAGTCTTCTTTTTTATCTAAACGAAAATAGGGTCTATTTTATTAAGTGACCAGTTGGTCACGTAATATGTGACCAATTTCATCAATTGTAATATGTGACCAAGACTGGTCACCAAATTTTTTAAGGGGTAATATGTGACCAGGATTTGGTCACATAATTTCTACTTTGGTCACCTAATTATTAGATTGGTCACATAATTCTTTGATTGGTCACCAAATATTAGATTGGCCACATAATTCTTATTTTATTAAACTTGAAATTGAATTTAAGTAAAGTTGATTTTGAAGAAATAAGACTTATAAAATTACCAAAATTTACCTAATCATCATCTTAAAATTAAGAAATACAAAAAGTTTTGAAAAATTATTTTCAAAATAAATGCTGAAATTGCTAGGTAAAACTTGAAAGTATCAAAGTTAAGAACTTAATTGATGAAAAGAGAGGCTATTGAGAAACTAAAATGTAATAAATCGACTACCGAAGAGGTAAAAGCACCAAGCAAAAAAACAATGCGATGTAAAGTGCCCAGAATCAGAAAATTATTTTGAGCATCAAGGGCTTAAAATACATATGACAAGAAACATTAAATTTTTAAATTAAAAATTTTCACAAATTTTCTACCTTTTTTGGTCACATAATAAAATTTTTGGTCACGTAATTAATTTTAAGTTTTATAATTAATTTTTTTTGGTCACATATTACCCCTTAAAAAATTAGGTGACCAGTCTTGGTTACATATTACAATTGATGAAATTGGTCACATATTATGTGACCAACTGGTCACCTAATACAATAGACTCCGAAAATATTAGTTTACAGTTGATCCTTGATTTAAACGAAACTTGATTATTTTATTAAAAAATTCTACATAAAATGTAAAACAATGTAGAAACTATTTATTCAAATTAAACTGGATAAAAAATGTATTATCTTTATTTAAATGTTGAAATGATGTATTGACATGTGTGAATTGAGTCTTAACCCAGTATTTTAGACTCGTTTAAGAAAAAAATTTAGAAGTTTACATTTTGGATGATTTTCTAATTTTTAAATTTTTTTCTTAAACGAGTTTAAAAGACTTTCTTCTCATTGTATATAACTAGCTGATAATTTTTTAATTTTTTTCTACGGTCTTCCTAAGTCTATTATTAAATCACATCGCGCAGAATTTTAGTAAATTTTTTTACTCATTCACTATTTTTCAGCTCATCAGCCATGGGCTATAGTCCATTAGGTGAACAAGTGTTCACTACATAGGCAAGCAAATCATATGTGAAAAATTTTTGTTTCCAAAAAATAAAAAAATGGTCGCCTAAAAACTTTAAAATGGCAATTTTTCAAAGGAGGTCAATACCCAAGCGTATATTTCAATTAAAATATTCGCCTTTGATCAAATGACCAAGTCAGGCTTAAATTTTATATACTTAATTTTATAAGGTTTATCAGACTTGTTTTTGGTAAAAAGGGTTTTCCAAAGTCCAAGTCAGACTTTTACTTGAGTTTTGTGACTTTTTGACTACGAATATCTCTTAAAATACTCTTATGAGAACTCTTCGAGAATTTGAAAAATAATTTTAAGAGTTTTTTAGGATGATTAACTGGAGAAAATCCAGAAATTTGTACAATACAGAACTCAAAGAGAACTCCAATAGATTTCTCCTTAATTTTGTAATTAGGAGATTTACAAGAGAATTCAATGAGACATTTTGAACCAATTTTAAAAAATTTTACAAGAGCAAACCAAGAGAAATAAAATTTTTAATTAATTAAACAATTATACTTTTTAAAATAAAAATTTAAATTTAAAAAGATCAATCGAATAATTTTATAGTGAATTAATCTAAAGGTAATTTTTTTTTCTTTATAGTATCAATTAATTATTTGAAGTAGTAGTTTAAAGCAAAATTTTTAATTTTAAGTAATTTTAATTAATTTTTTTTTACAATAATTGCAGATGAGACTGAAAGAATCATTACAGTAAATTATTAAGCAAATTTTAGAAAAGGGATTTTTTTTCAGAAAGATTAAATAGCTCTAAAAAAAGAAAAGAGTATTTTGATTTTTTTATTGAATTCTTAATTATATTAAATCAAGGGCGCTAAAATTTCATATTAAAGTTGTGAGAAATAAACTTACTTATATTTATTTTTTAATTCGCTTGATAAAAAAAAATTTAAAAAGGATAAATTGAAAAGAAAAAAGGAAAAACTTACTTGATTAATTATAAATTAATCAAAAAAAATTATATAAAGTATTTCTTTTTCGGTCTAGTAGAAAAAATTACAGTGGAAAATTATCCAGTGGAAAAAAAAACACTTTAAAAAAAAACAGTAGAAAAATTCCGAGAAAGAAAAAATAACAGTTGAAAAAATCCCACTTTGAAAAAAGAACAGTCTACTTTTGTCCATTTAGATAATTAAAAATTATGAGCGAATTAATTTAAACAAAATATTAAATTACTATAATTTATTATAAGGAATCAAGCTGGTACATTTGTTTGATTTATGCTCTTGATTTGGCTCACGTGTTTCTTCGTCGTTAAATGTCGTGAATGTAAGCGTACAAGATGTGCATTCCCATCTGATTGAACCATTTTGATTTTTCTGATCTATTCTAAATCTTACACGCTCGTATTGAGCTAGAGTTTTTTCTTTATCTAAGTAACTAAATACTTTGTCCTGGAAAAGAATTTTAGACATTTTTGGTGTTAACCTAATAATTTCATTTATTTTTATAGTGTAAGCATTTTATTTTATTCACTAATTTAATAGGGTTTAAAGTTCTTCAAGATAACGTTCATGTGTTGATTAGAAGCCCATTAGATAATTTTTTTGAGGATAAATATCAAAATAAATAATTTTAGTTTATTTAAATTAATTAGCGATTAGTGGATACTAATTCATTTGACACTAATTATTAAATTTCGAGAAGGTATTTTTTTTGAATTTATTTTAATTAAACAAGTAAGCGTCGCAAAGCTCCTTTTTCAAAGCGCCCTATTTTATTTGTATGAATTCTACTTTTACGTCTAGTTCAGAATTTAAATTTTTCAAAAATCGATTTAGTTTATTAAAATTATTTTTATCAATTCTAAAAAAATTGAGCATTTTTGGTTGATTTTAGATCAAAAATAAATTTTTTAAGAAATTGATTGAAAAATAAAAAAAAACTGATTTATTATTAAAATTTTTCTGAATAAGTTTTAAACAAATATTTTAAATAGTTAATTTATTAATTTTTTGTTGCGTTTTTCCAAGTCTTGGGCGCTAAGTGAAACTTTTAACTTTATTTTGTTTTATTAAAATTTTTCTGAATAAGTTTTAAACAAATATTTTAAATAGTTAATTTATTAATTTTTTGTTGCGTTTTTCCAAGTCTTGGGCGCTAAGTGAAACTTTTAACTTTATTTTGTTTTATTTAAATGTTTTCTTCTTTTTGTTTTGTTTATTTTTATAAATAATAGTTTTACTAGAAATGCTAAAAGTCACACTTTTTGGCTCTATACAATTACAAAGCTTCGCTTTGAATTATAATATAAAAACAGATAATTTTCCACTGTAATAATTTATACTCTGTACTTTTTTCCTTATGTACTTTTTTCTTTGTGTACTTTTTTAAAATGTTTTTTTTCCACTGTTTTTTTTTCAACTGTACATTTTTCACCTCAATCTCTTTTTCTTACCTTTTGATTACATTAAAAAAATTGTTTTTTTTAATTTTTTTTTCTTTGTTATTTTTAAAGTGTCAAAAAAACCAATATTTATATTAAAATTATTTATAAAAGTTGAAGGTCATTTAAAAAAAAATTTTTTCCTATTTTAAAAACTCTTTATCAAAAAACTATCACAAAAATTTTTTGTAATTTTAAATTCACCTATCAGGGTAAAAATACTGCAAGCCCTAGCGATAATCTGAATTTTCGGTTTGTACTCAATTTTTTTTTCAACCAATCAGAAAATTGGAAACGAAAACTCGGATTCTGGTGCACGCACCATCTCGCAAGAGTTCAAAAAAGCGCAGTAAAATATGTCTTTGTAGGCTTATGTTCTTCAATAGGTGTTTGTAAAAATTTTTATGTTGAAGCGTTGAAAAACAATTTGTAAAAATTCAAGTTAGAAAAGAAAATATATAAGAAAGCTCTATATCTGCCCTTAACGTTCGTAGCTGCATTCGTCGTCTTAAATAAAATTTAAAATTTTAGAGTAAGAATTGAATCAGGGTTGGACATTGAATGCAAATTGAAGGTCAAAATTGAGCATAAAATGAGAAAGAATGGACTAAACTTGAAACGGTTAATTTGTTTCTTATTTTTAGGGCAAGATCATTTTATTTTGGTGAAAAGAACTTTCGATTTCTTATGACAAAATGGATAAAAATTTTTCATTTTACATTCAATGTCTAACCCTGAATAGAATGAAAAGAAAGAAATTAATCTAAAAAAAAAATTTTTTTATTCTAACTAATAGCACTAATTTAATTAAGAGAAAAAAATTTAATTTAATTTTCGTAAAAATCGTCAACTTTTTTTGAAACTGACATCTCTTTTTATTTGCAAATAAAACAGTTACTCTATGTTAAAATTTTGAAGCTTGTTAAGTATAAAAGAAATTTTTGTGCTTTAAAAAAATGCCCGGATGAACTTCGGTGGTCCGGTGTGCAGGCTTCAAACCTGTAGCTGTCTAGCGACAGAGTGGTTCAATTCCACCTTTCGGGCGCCATAATTTTTTAATTTTCAATTCAAATTTATCTTTTTTTAATTATAAATATTTTAATTACTAAATTAAGTAATTTCAAACTGCGTCTAACAAAATTTATTTTAAAATAAAATTATCTTAGGAAAAAATCACATGATTAAACTAATTTTTTTAGAAAGAAAAAAAATTAGTAATTAAATTTTTCTAAGCTAAAAAAGAATATATTTTTTTGAAAAAAAAAAAAAATGTTTTCAAATTTGCATGAAGAACTTGAAGCGAACGATTTAGTACAAGAAATCGTTGATAATTTGAGAGCAGAAATCGAGCATAAACTCAACATGAATTTTCAGATTTATCGAGCAATTAGCTATAAAACACAAACAGTCCGAGGCACTAATTATTTCATTAAGCTTAAAATATCTGGTTTTTCAAACGATTCAAACGATTCGAATCAACTAGCCAATAATAATCAACCAGTTAAATTTATTCATATACGCGTATGGCGAGATTTACCAGTCAATAATTTTAAATTAACTCTTTATCCAGAGATACAACTTAATAAATTGGCTTCGGATCCTATTGATTATTTCGAATAGAACTAAAACGAAAAACTTTTAATTAGATTTTGTATCTGGATTATTTTAGTTGAATAAATAAAGATTAGACCATAGTTATTTTTTATTCTATTTATTATTTTTTGCCTTTTTTAGTTTATTTTTTTCATCAATTTTTAAATTAAGAATTTATTTTTATTTAAAGTTTAAGACTTAATGAAGCAAAGAAATTTTATCAAATAAATGGTTATTAGCTCGTTCCTCGCAATAATTAATTTAAATGATTTAAGAATCTAAAAGAGATCTTGATGTTGTTAATTTACTTACAGATTAAAAGTTTTTGCTTTTTTCCAGAAAATCTTTTAAAGTCTGCTGGTAAAGGAAATCGTGATAAATTTTTAAAATTTTTTTTTAAAAAAAAATTAAATTTTAAAATATTTTCAAGAATTTCATTAAAAGGTCAAATAAAAGCTCGGTTATAAATTAAATAGTCGCCTTTCGCGAGTACATCACGATTTTGATAATACATTATTTAAAGATATTTCAGAAAACGATTTTTGTAAAATATAATATAGTATAGAATAAGGCAAGTTTTCAAATAAAGAGAGAATTTTCGAGAGTCCAAAATGGGGCTTTGAAGTTCATTTCGATTTACTCATTTCAAATCGTTCAATTCGATATAAAATTTTAATTTTTATACTTTTCATTTAGCGTTAAATTGCTACAAAATGTAACGACTTTAAAATTGTATTTAGTAAAAAATTTTAACGAGAACAGAGTACGTGATAAATCAAACTAACTCAACATAAGTCTAGAAAAAAAATTCTATTCGAAAAATTTATTCCGTAAAGAAATAACACTTAAAATGCCGAACTTATCGAAAAAAAATTTAACCGCTATTTTTGGCTCTTTTGTAATATTTACAACTTTTTGTAGCCTGTAAAAAATGCTACGATTTTATGAAAACTTACTGCATTTCTCGCGAATTACCCGTACCCGTACCAAAAAAAATTTTTTTTTTAAATTTTTTAAATAGAAGTATTTTTTAGTTCGGCGACCATACGGGTACGGGTATGCCGTTAATTCGCGAGAAATGCAGTAATTACCGTAATAACTCGATAGTTATACCGGTATGAAATCGAAATTTTTCAAAATAGTACTACCCCCATTTTTTAAAGCCGAAAAGTCTATGAATTCATTTAAGTAATGAAATTACCCAGTAAATTTAAAATTACTGCGAATACACTGAAACTATATGAGAAAAAGCTGTCTCAGTGTAAGAACCACTGAAACTACTCTGAGACCAATCAAATCGCAAATTTCAAAAAAATAAAACCGCTTCATTCGTATCATAAATGAAAAATTTGGGCTTGTTATTTTTTTTATTTTCTCACACAAATTATTTTTTAAGTACCGTTCCCATTTTTAAAAAATGAAATATATCTGTTTCAGCCTCTATTTGGCGATTTGAAGTTATGAATCAATTCGCGCAAATCAATTCGATCAATTCAACTTTAAAACCAAATAACTTTTTTTTCTTTGAATTACATTTCTAAAAATTATTGTTACATGGTGTGACATCAAATGTCACATCATCTTGTTAATTAAATTTTATAAAATCACCTTATATAAATCAGCAATTAGCCTTTTTTCGATTATTTTTTGAGAAATAGCGAACTATTTTTGAAAATTTAACATGCAAAAGCA
This sequence comes from Brachionus calyciflorus, assembly GCA_002922825.1. Classification (NCBI taxonomy): domain Eukaryota; kingdom Metazoa; phylum Rotifera; class Eurotatoria; order Ploima; family Brachionidae; genus Brachionus; species Brachionus calyciflorus. The sequence continues at coordinate 266,898 of NTPY01000054.1, forward strand.
TTTCAAAAAAATTTAAGTACGCAATAAAAAAAAATTAAAATATAAAAAATAGCATAACAAAGATAACTTTTATTAAAATTAGAAAAAGAGTTTATGGACTGTTTTTGAAAGGGACACTTTTAACAAAATCGATTTTTAAAAAAATCTTGATTTTTTTTTGGTGTGAAATACCATGTCGCATCAACCCGTATGCTTAAATATTTTTAAAAATGAATAAATAAAAAGTTAGATCCTATTTTAATTGAATTGATTTATGAATTGATCTATTGATTCGAAACTTCAAATTGTCCCTCTATTATTTGAAACAGTAGTTTTGTACTATGGTATAACTATCGAGTGATTACGGTAATATTTTTTACAAAAAACTAGAGTTTAGAAAAGATATTATTGCTTTTTTTCCGGGCAAACAAACTTTGGAGATAAAAATATGTTCAAAATATTTTTTTCCTAAAAAAACCCACTTGATATTTATGTAAAATTCGATCTCTATTTTCAAAAAAAACTTAATCAGTTTTCGGTCTAAAAATCATTTTCCAAATATTTTTATCTCTAAAGTTTTTTTCAACGGAAAAATTTATGCAAATTTTTTACTATAAAAACCGATATTTTAACAAAAAATTACGATATTTTTAGATTACCATTTTTTACGTAAAATATGGTGAATTCTCCGTATCATTGTAAGTGTTTTGCAGAGAAATTTTTGTCGATAAAAAAAATAAGTAAAAAAAAATGGTCAAAACTTTGTTCAAACTTTTCAAGCGTCGTCCAGTATTTACATTTTAAAAATTTAAGATAAGTCTTTAGACATAAAGTTTGTCTTTCATAAATGTTTTTAATTTTTTGGCATGTTTTAGAATTTTTTAAATACTTGAAAAAATTATTTTAATTTACATTAGCATGCGAAATTCGTACTTGATAACTTAAATGAAGCATAAAAATAAAAAAAAAAGACGATCAAAGTTGTCTAGATAGAGGAAAATATGTCAAGACATTTTGTATTTTTTCAATAATGCTATCAAATTTCATTAAATATTTGTTAAAAGTATCACAGTAGGACTTTTAAAAAACATTATACAACTTGATAAGTGATTGAAAAAAAAAATTTTTTTTTCATTCATTTGTTATTTTTTTCTTATAATCAATAGAAATGGAACAAGTTATTCACACTCGTTTAACAACAGAAAAAACGCCTGATTTTTTTATTAGTTTCAAATTTCACTTAATAATTCAACACATCATATTTTAAGATTAATTTTCTCGAATATATAAATTTTATAACTATTTTCCGATATTATCTTTTTTTAAAAAAAATTAATTGATCGAACGTCTGGATTCCTCAATAAATCAATTTTCTTATCTCTCTTTCTCTCTATCTTGATGGGGAATTTTTCGAATATTTCGACTGGAATAAAACACGGGTGTTTTCTTCATTTGAGAAGAAAAAATTCCATCTATCAACAAAAAGAATGACCCTTAGTTTTATTCGATTTTTTTTAAAGAGAGTGCCAAATTTACAATCTTAAAAAAATAAAGCAAATATTTAAGAACATCAAAATCTCGTTTATTCTCAATAAAAAAAATTTATTTATTTTTCTTTTTTATTGGGTAAATATTTCTGTTAAACAAGCGTCTATCACCCTAATTTTTTTCTCAGTATTTAAACCGCTTCACCGTTTGGTTTCTACTTTACTTTTTATTTTCTATTTTTTTTTAGATAATGAAATGAGGCAATACAAAAATTTTATAGGAATTTTTAGTTTTTTAAATTGTTTAGCCTTTGCTATTCCTAGTCCCATATTAGTGTCTAATTTGTGCCATTTGAATAAGGCCAGTATTGATCTCAAAATTGTAAATTATTGAATTTTTTTTAAAGAATTTTAATATAAATAATTTAATTTTGTTTTAAATAGTTGAAAGGAAAATGGTTCGATTTGGCACGAACGACTAATTTGTATAAAGAAAACACATGGAAAAATGGTATTGCTCAAATTAATTTAGACCAAGAGACAAATCAAATTGAAATTTTATATTCTGGTGTAAATAGGTAAATTCTTTTTTAAATTTTACAGGATATATCCTAAATAGACCATTTAGAATACTTTAAAAATAAACATACAATACAAATTAAAACCAACTTGTACGATTGTTTTCCTTTCCTCTTCCTCTTCTTTTCTTTTCCTTTCTCAGCTAAGGAAAAGTTTCAAGAAAATTAGTTATAAAATATTTAAAAATTAACTTGTCTCAATTTTAATCATCTCATTTTAATACTTGCAATAAATTTCAGTAAAATAAAAATAATTGCGTCACCAATTCTGTTGATTTCATCATACTTATCACTATTTAAAAGTTGTTTGTATTTTTCACAAAAAATATTTTACAAAATGGTCGATATGCTTAATTTAAGTAATGTTGAAATTCATTCTGTCCTTGTTTTCAATAAAATTCGAAAGAATCCAGTCTGGTTTAGAAATTGTGATAAGAAAAAAGAAATTTGTAGAAAGAGATAAAAAAATTTTTGATTTAGTTAACCAATTACAATCAAATTTAATGTCACTTGAAATCTTTATATTAAAAGCCGCCTATTTAATTGGTACAGAACCAAAATAATTTTTTTTTCACTAAAAATTTTTATATATTCTATTTTGAGATATTGATTTTTGAGAATGTTCAAAATCGGGAATAAATCTAAAATGCGAAATGCGTTCAAGTTAGTTTTAATTTGTACTGTAAAATAAATTTAATAAAAATACGAAAATAAAAACAAACTATTTTTATTTACATTTTCTTTAAAAATGAAAATGCGCGAGCACGTGGTTTTTATTTATTTTAGCTTAGTACTAGAACTGTATCGTTTACTTTACTTTAATTACTGTGTAAGTTCGAAAACGAGTTCAGAATAATTTTCCTTGAGCAGCTTCGGAGCGGTTTAACAAATGTTTCAAAAAATGTCTATTTATTTTAGAAATGTATTGTACAAAATTTATCATTTAAATTTTTTAAATATTCTTAAAAACATATTTAATTGTAAAATTCGAATTTTTTCTTAGGTTTTAAATTTTCTGCGCGTAATTTTCTAGATTAAATGAAGATAATTTCCCCTGTCAACTTCCTTGTGTTACACAAAATTTAAGGCAAAAGAAACTTTTGTTAATATTTCTTTATATATAAAAATTTTCTCAATTCTGGTTCAATTCCAAAAAATTTTTTAATTTGCATTTGCAAAATAACATCTAAAAATTTAATAATATTTTCATATTTCCTACCTTTTTAAATTTTATCAATAGCCTTTTTTGTGGCGATATCAATAGCTTGTCTCGACATCTTGAATATTCAAAAAAAGCGAGAAAAAATTAATGATAATTTTTTATGTCATAAGACCGAGTCATGAAATCAATGAAAAAGATAGCGCGATGATCTTTTGTATCTGTTATTTTTATGTCATAAAATTAAACTGTCACAAATTCAAATGTCATAATATCAAGAAAATTTAACATTTTAGCGATGGCAATTTTCTGCGGAGCACCGATTTTATGTCATAAAATTAAATTGTCACAAAATCGAGGTTACACTGTAGTAATTTATTTTGTCCAAGTTTAATTGCTAATTATTCAGATAAAGACTCGTCGTCGATTTTTACATATTGAAATCGATTTATGAAATAGTTTGAACGATTGTTTTCCTTTCAAATTCCTCGACACTTTCCTTACTCATGAAAAGAAAAGTTTAAAAAAAAATACCTTAATTTATTTAGATTGTTTTCTTTGCATTAGAAAGTAGAAATCAAAGAAAGTAAAGGCAGAGCCGAGAAAGAGTTGAGGAACAAAATGAATAAAAAATAATTTAAAAAACTTTACGCCGTAAAGTTTGTTAAAATTAACCGGGTTAATTTTATAAATAAATTAAATAAATGAATAATAAAACAAATGAATTTTGCGGTTTTTAAGTTTCAATAAAAAATATTTAGCCCATAAAATTTTAAAGAACGTAGAATTTTTAAGGTTAAAATTTTACAAGGAAAAATAAAAAATTAATTAAAACCTATTTAATTAACTTGAAAATTGAATTTTTTTAATATCTTTTAAGCTCAAATATTTGTCAATATTCAAACGCTAAATATAACTTAACAGAAAATAACACAGCTGTGGATTCATCAAACCCCCACCAAACAGTTCAAATTCTATTTCAACATGAAAATATAATTTTAATTTCATTTTGTAATGATTATGACGCAACAAAAAACACTTGTCCCATTGAAAAGTTAGACATTTTCATTTGGTCTAGAGAAAAAACAAATTTATCAACGGAAATCCAAGAGGAGTTACAAGTTCTAATAGAAAACTATTGCTCTGGTACAACTAAAAATATTTTATATTCTAATTTCGACGATGAAAAGAGTGACTGTTTTGAAAATGTTCTAACTGCTGAAGTCGATGTTAAATTAAGAAAAAATTTAGATGAGCCTCAAATTGGTTTAAAAAGACTCTTAATCTCTAAAAATTCAAGCAATTTTACATCAATTACACCAAGTGAAACAATTCTTCCAACTGAACTTGATAATAAAGAAAAAGTCAATGTTATTTCAATTGATAATTTTTCTCCAAATGATCAAGAAGAGTCTCCCAATGACACTGAAGAACATTTGACTGATAATGAAGAAATCTCACAAGTTGATTTAGAAATTAAGTTTAAAAAAGGTAGTGTTGTTCCTTTTGAAAATATAAATGATGAAATATTTGAGGAAATTATTCACTCAACAACAGAAATTTTAGAGACTATACCATCAACTGAAACAATACCGATAACAACTGATAGTCAAATAGATGAAACAACTAGTCAAGATTTAACAACTCTTGATGATACATCTAGTCTACCGGAAGAATATTACACTTTTACAACTGAAATAAATGACTTATTTTTAAAAACTGAAGAGAATTTTGAAAGTGAAAATTTAGATTTTGAAGAAAATGTTTATAGTAGTTCAAGAATGATTGCTAAATCGGATAAAGTGAATAAATTGGATGAGGATTCAAATGATGCTGAAAAAGAAAATGAAGATGAACAAAATGAAGATAAGAAAATATTTAAAAAAGAAGATATTGATGATGAAAAGAAGGAACAAATTGGTAATTTGTTTTTTTTTGAATAATTTTAGGCATTTCAAGGACTTTTTTTTTTAATTTTAATTTTTTTCCTGGTCAAAAAGTCTGTTTTGAATGCTTCGACTTAAACTTTATTTTATTTAATTCAAATAATGAGATATAAAATAATAATAAAAATTTATAAATACAAATAGAATGTTAAGACAATCCAATTTTTAGTTATTAACCGTAAAATAAAATTGAAATATTATATAAGATAAGTTTGCATTGTTGTTAAAATGTAAGAGAAGAAATCTAGTGGGAGCTTACCATTAAAATAAAATATTTCAAATTTCAAAATAGACATGTTAAAGTTTTTTGTCAATTTTTTGCCCAACAAAAATCGCTCTGCAAAGCACTTAAAAGGTCGTTAAAAAAATTGTGCAAGTCTAAAAAATTGTTTAAATGCGCAATTAAAATTACACAATAAGTTCATTACAGAGCGATTTTTGTTGGTCAAAAATATTGAAAAAAAGAAAATTGACAAAAATTTACCGCCAAATTCGCCAAATACATGAAAGGCTAAAATTTTACAAGGCGAAACTTGTTCAGGTTGAAATTTAACTTTTTCCCGTCTATAATTGGTCAACATCTATCCACCTCAAAATCTATCAATTTTTTTATCTTTATTTCGGAATTTTTCCAGCCATTATTGACCTAATTAAGAAATTGCTTTTAAATATTTCTTTTTAAAAAATTCTCTTTTAATTTTTCAAGAAGATCAAGAAATAGAGTCAACTACGATTGAATCTACAACGGTAACTATTGAGACTACTACTACTATTACTACTACAAGTTATCCATGTGTAGAGATTAATTGTCCAATATCACATTGTAATTATGGGCGTAAAAAAGATGAAAATGGTTGTGAAACATGTGATTGCTTATTAAATCCAGACCAAAGTGTTAATGAATGTACTCCACCATATTGTCATCCGTGTTTTTATGGATCATATACAGATGAAAACGGATGTGAATCATGTGCTTGTAAGCCTAGACCTAAGCCAAAAAGTATTTATGAATGTCCTAAATTAGAATGTCCATCATGTAATTACGGTTCAATTAAAGATGAATATGGTTGTGAGACGTGTATTTGTATTCGTCCCAATTCTTTGGATAAATCTTATCAATGTCCACCGGAGCCAACTTGTCCACATGGTGCATGTAAATATGGCTCTATTTTAAACGATTATGGTTGTTCGACTTGTGATTGTTTAAAGTCAAGTGAGCCACAAAGAGATGAGTGTGTACGTCAAAGATGTCCAACTCCGTGTCTACATGGGTATTTTACAGATGCAGATGGGTGTGAGACATGTACTTGTAAGCCTGATTGGATGGCACCGTGTTATCTATCACAAACTAACTGTAATGAAGAATGTGAATTTGGTACTTATTTAGACAGAAATGGTTGTCCTTCATGTGAATGCTTACCAAATCCAAAGTTAAAAACAAATTGCTTTGATTTCAAATTAATTAGCGAACATACAGAATGTGATGAGGATGGATATTTTAAGCCTAAACAATGCAATGAACAAGAGTAAGTTTTTTTTTTGATCTAATGATTGACAAATTTTAAATAAATATTTTTTTGTCTGTTGCTGCAGGTGTCGTTGTGTAAGTGCAGATGGTTTTCCAATATCGGATTTTAGGACTAATATATCGGAATCAGAGGGCATGAATTGTGGTAAGACTAATTGTGGTAACAAAAAATAAATATTCTCAATTTAATAATTTAAATTTTTTGTTAAGAATGTGCAATAGCGTTGTT
>NTPY01000066.1:21471-35890 GCA_002922825.1 Brachionus calyciflorus
AAAAATACAAAAAAAATTTTTTTATAAAGCTTAAAAAATTTTAAAAAATTTTTTCACTTATCTTTTTTTGAAAAAAAAATAAAAAACAATTTTTATGAATACAATAAAAGCTATAGAAAATAACTATAAAAAACACAACTTGTTCAAATTTTGAAGATTATTTATTTTTGAATTTAATATAGCATAATTAAATACATTTTTGAATAAAAATATTAAATCCATTTCTACTGATCTTCTTATTTTTGTGTCTTCTAATTTATCTTTGAAAACACTTACTCTAAAATCATGTTGAATAATATGTCCAATTTTTCTAAAATGTTGGGCAACTTCGTTTTCTATATTTAGATAAGGAATAAAACGCTTAATACCATTTAAATGTTGGCTAATCCTCACATTCAAAGACTTAGACGTTTCACCAATATAAAATACTTTACACCTTAGGCAAACTATAATATAGACTAAATTGCAAGAATCACATGTAGCATTGCTCAACATAGGTAAAATAAACCCATCTAATGATATGCGAACTTTATGCATGGATACAAACTTTTATTTTCAACTGTCAGTATAATTGTTGTTAATTTTTATTAAATTCGATAAAAATTGTGGAGCTACCAGCTTAAGCTGGATTTCAGATATTCTTTATTAGTATAGAATAAAAGTTAAAAACATGAGTGTCAATTTGAGCACGTTATCAAGACAAAATTTTAAATTTCTTATAAATTAAGGTGGCCCAAATCATAAACTTCCGTACGATAAATTTATTAAAATTTTGAGTATATGTTGGAGAACAAGGTTCGTAGAATGTGAAAATGAAAAAAAAAATATCGATCTTTCTTTGTTTCCCCTTTTTAATCGGCTTCAAACTTTATCCTTCATTTTTGAATTAAATAGATTTTAAAATGAATAAAATTAATTTATGTCGATTTTTATTATGAAATTTAATATTTAAAGCCCTGGCAATGTTAGCAAAAAAAATCAAGCAGCGAAAGTCCTTTTTACCAGTAAATTTTTAAAAAATTGTAAAACAAGCATTTATTTTGTTTTATTTTTAGAAAAAACTATGTAGTCTTTAAATTTGAAATTTTTTTTTAAGCGATCCTTGATTTATACATTTCATCTAATGCTGAATAAAAGTTACTAGAAGGATTTTTGAAAAATTATTTAATATTTGTGTTAAAAAATTTGTTATTATTCTGGTTTTTGACGGTTGCACTAGACCTTGAACCGAAAAGTGTTTGCAGAACATCTTGATAATTAAAATTATTTTCATACATCTCAAGAGCCTTCCAGAATCTGTTCCAAAGTCAAATTTCTCTTTTAATATTTACATATTGGTTAACAGAGCTGGAAATAAGCCTAAAAATTTATTAAATTTTGGTCATTATTTCGTCTATGGAAACTCTTTAAATCAGACCAAATTTCTACTATGGGATTAAGCTCGCAAAGGTATTTGGGGCATCAGATAATCGTTGGGTCACCTATTTTATTCAGTCGCTCGTTTTTTTAAGGCTGTATTAAAACTATCAGAAGCCGTATGGATAAGTAACATTTTTCTTAATTCTTTTAACAAAAAGTCTTCTTTTTCTAAATCATGATTATTTTGCGTTAATCATGCGTTTGGAGCATCCGGGACTGCCTCTAAGAATAACACAAGGATCATCTTCGTCGATAAGGACATAAGAAAAGGAATTTCTAATTGATTAAAAATTTAACAAATTCATAATTAGCCGACACGTTTCAAATTTTACATTTAACGTTCCAAGAAAAAGATAAATTACAACGCTGATCAAATAAAAGAGCAAATAAATCCGAAACAGTTTTAATATCAATCTTTTTCAGATTGGAGTTAAGTAGTCTTTAATATATTTTAATCAAAAATTTCAAATAATTTTTAAAAATCAAAATTATTTACTTGAAATTTCATAACTTTCAGTTTGGGACTCAACTAACTTTTTATAACTTATTATTGTGTTGGTTATTAGGAATATCGATTAAGCCTACTTAAAGGTTGGAATAGACCTCATTAAAATTAAAAAAATTTTGTCTTTGGTCTCCAGAACCAAATTTTGATCTATTCTTTCTTAAAAATTTTCTTTCGGCTCTCTATCTTTTCTAAAGTATATTATTTTAGAAAAAGATATAAGGATTGCTACAAAATGAAGGACTACATAGTTTATAAAAAACGCTGAAAAATAGGTATTTTTTACGATAAAATAGAACTTAACAAAAAAGTTGTAAAATTTTGCTTATATTTAGATATTGTTAATTCATTTCTGCTCTTTAATCATCATTTATAAAAAACGGAAATTCATGATTTGGACCACCTTACGAGGAAATCAATTGCTTGAACCGATAGAATGGATTAGAGTATGTAATATGACACTGTTTTCAACAAACCAAGGGTTTTTATAACATCGACAGAAAGATTAAATCCTTAAGTGTAGCAAGGAAGAAAAGATACAGAACTTTTTGAAATTTATTAATTTCGAACATTTATTTGAAGCATAAAGATAATTTAAAGATCTCAATTTTTCAACACAAAGCTTGTTTCAATTTTAAATTAAGCTTGCAAATTTTTACAACTCATAATAGAGAATCCCTGAAAATAAGAAGAATACTTTTTTATATGTGGAAAATGTATTGATATATATTCCTGAATGTATTATCGTTGAAATTTTGAAATTAAATGAGGAAAAATTAAGATATGATTTTAAGAAATTTCAGTAAGTTTTGTAATAAATGGTCAAAGCTATAATGGATTTAAAAAAGGTATACTTTAATAAGTCTCTCTGGAAATCAGATTCCGTGTAAGATGAATTTTAATTTAGTTTTGGTTAAGTAGCAAAAGATTCAAAATTTTACATTAATGAGATAAAGTTTTTCACATCGAGTAACTTTTGTTGGATAAATTTTAATTTTTTTTAATAAACTTTCAATTGTAACTCTAGATGAGCTGAATAATTTTAACGAGATTGTGTAACATAAAATTATTAGGGTCATATCCTATGATCCAATTAGAGAATCCATTTGCTATAGGAATTTTTTGAAAAATACATTAGTATGATTAAGATTGGTTTTTCTGATCATTTAAGAATATGGCAAGTTTTCTAAAAAAGGGAAAATTAAATTACGCAATTAAAAAATTTTGAAAATGTAAAATAGAAAAAAAATCTTGAGTTTTCAATTTTTTAATCCCCTAAAAATGTTCCCTTTTTTAGAAAACTTGCCATATCATAATTTATGTAAAATGGTTTGGAATTTTGGTCAGTTCAGTTATATTTTAGAAGCTACAATCTTTATAAATTTCAAAATTGTAGATTTCGTAAGAGACCTAGAGAAGAAACACAATTGGTACAAAAGACACCCTTTACTACATACCCAAAAGAAGAAATCCAAAAGAAGGAAACCAGTTTCATTGATATTCGTCTTAAACAAATTATGTGATTATCGGGACGATAATATTTTAAGAGGACGGATGTCATATAATAGATTTATTTATTTTTAAAGATTTATATTTTATTATGATTTGCATTTTTAAGTTCCACGTTCATATTACCTAAAATGGAGATATCTTTTTTATAAATTTTCTAATATTAATCTAATCACGTACTTCATGCCTATCTATTTTACTTTCTTTTTATTATCTTTTCATTCTTGAATAAACGTTTTAAAAGAAGTATACAACAATATTTATGAGTCCTTATTGGTCCGGATTTACACCTATCGCCAAAGTCATTAATCATAAATACCTTGACCCATTTTAGTCATAAACAAAAAAAATTCACAACGCAAAATTGTGAAGCGTTCCATATTTTTATAAATTACTTAAAATTAATCTCATTTCTTCGAATTTTAATGATTTAAATAATTTGTTAGAAAAATATGGTCTTTTTTGCTTTTCAGTATAAAGCCTTAGAGAGAATGTTAACATTTTCTTACAAAATTATTAATTTAGCAAACTCACCGCCACTTTTGAAAGATCATTTGCTAAAAAATGAAACAAGAAATCTGAAGTATGATTTACGAAACAAAGTTCAAATAATTGAATGTGCCTCAAAAACAAGTAGTAGTGAAAGGGCATTTAAATATATATTTTCGAGATTATCGAATAAATTAATTGTTAATAAATTGGTCCTAAAGTTTAGTACATTTAAGTTGTCTATATGCAACAATATTAACTTGATTTTTGAAAAAGCCACAAAAATTTTTGATAAACTAAATTTAAAATTCAAATCATTTGTTTTTTTAAGGATTTTTTAATACTTTGATACGTTCAATAGGCGAATATTCTGTCCCATTATGTTAAACATTGTCTGACTCTACCAAAGCAAATTCTCCTCTTGGATCTTCAAACGCCGAATTACATGAAACCAAATTAATAAAAAAAATTAAAGAAAGAATTAACAATTAACATGAGAGTTATATAAACAATTTGTTTATTTAATAAAAAAATTTTTAAATAAAAAAAATAATAAAAAGAAATTTTCTCTTTTCTTTCTATTCAGAATTTTTGAATATTTAATTTTAAAATTTAAATAATTTTTAAAATTATAATATTAAATTAAAAAATTGTATATTATCTCCTTGTTTATCTCTAGATAGGTGGTGGATGTAATTTTGCATTAACTTCAAAAAGTACCATCACTGTATGTTCTTCGCATAAGTAATCTGATTAATATTTTCTTTTCCAACTACAATCAGCACCTTAAGGTTTAGAGTAAAAATGATTGGGTTTACTGAGGTTTTGTGATCAATTCCTTAATTCAAAATCTTCTTTACAAATTCTCTTTTTTAAGTAAATTAAGTAAAGTAAAAATTTACTTACAAGTAAAAAGAAAATCGAAAACTTTTAATAGTAAATTGTAACGTTTAATTTACCTTTTTCTTTTAAAGTAAATTGGAAGAATAACTACAAATTTTTAGTTTTCGAAGTATCTTTGGTATTCCAAAATAATTTGTGTTGATTTAAAACTACTTATACTTGTCCTACTCAAAGGAATTTTTATTTTTATTCAAATTTACTTGGACCCTTGAATAAACAACACCCACCAATTTTTTAAAGGGTGTTTTTCATGGATCGTAATTTTTATATTAAATATGTTGCAACGCCTGTTAGCTTGTTGCAAAATATAAAAACAAAATTTTTTTAAAATTTTATAATTTTATTTCATTCAAAAATTTATAAAGCAAGTATATGATAGAAATATTTTTATAAGTTTAGTCAAATAGGTCAAGATAATTCCCAAATAAGAATTCAATTTAGATCAGGTGTTTCTGTTTTAAAATTCTTAAAAGCACGTATAAATACATATTTTTTAGTTAGCACAAATAAAAATAAACATTTGCTAGAAATAAACATTTAAGTTTAAAAAAAAAACTTAATCTTTTATTTATTATTAAATACTAGAACCATATGTTTAACCATGCGAATAGAAGAATAAGACAAAAAAGCAGAGGGCAAAAAATTTAAATAAAGTTCGATTTAGCAAAAGTTAAAAATTCACTTTTAAAATAAGTTTTTGTCATTTGATCTGATTTCTACAATCAAGTTATAAGTCATTTTATTTATCTTATTCTTATTTTATATGACAATTTTGGCTAAATAAATAAAACGATAAGGGAAAACATTTTTGATTTGGTTAATTTTAAAAAATTCCCTATCTGATTAAATTATCTAGAAAATAGATAAACTATTTTAATCTTTTTCTCGTAACCCAGTTATTTGTATTTTTTAGTTTTCTTTTTCCGTTATTTATTTATATTTTGGATAAGAGAAATTTTTAAAAGACTAGTAATTTATGTTGGAAACATTTATTGGTAGCTGTTAATTTCTTATGGTAATATTCTTTTTTGGAAAAAAGTATTTGTGAGAATTTGATATTTATAAATTTTTTGGTTTCATACCTTTTTCAAGTAACCAAAAGGCTTCAATTTAAAAAAGACTAATGATAAATTTTTTCATTAAAGTTATAATGTGATTTTAGTTATAGAGTTTGAAGTTACTAAGCATATTTTCTCATACAAAAAAAATCAAGATTTTTTTAGCGTCAATTTTTAAATTTGATATAGCACTATTCTATTTTATGCAATTTGTTTTAAATTAAAATTTTTTTCTTTTATTAAATATAAAAATTCCTAAAATTTTAGTTAAAAATATAAAAAGCATTAATTTTGAAAACTTTGTTTAAAAAAAATTGAGTCGTGTGCAAATAATTTACTATAGGGCTAATTTAATTAATCGTCGTGGAATTAAATTTCATTAGAATCGGGCGGAAAATCGATCATTTAAGGAGTCGATTTTTATTATCTTTATTTAAATTAATTTTTAATGAGTCCATAAAATTACTACTTAATATTCAACTAGAGTATCAACGAAAATTTATATTCTTCTAAATTTAAAAATCTTAAACAACTTTTAAATGCTAAGAAAAAAGCTTAGAACTAATAAAATTTATTGTTATTGCTGAATTTTTTTTATATATTCAAAAACAGGTAATTAGAATTTATTTTGATCATTTTTTTTTAAATAAAAGAAAAATAAAATTTGTAGAGGACAAAATCAGCTTGTTTCACTTTTTATTCGTATCAAATATATATTTTTTTATAATACTGTACTACTGAAATTAGAAAAATGTAGTGTAGTTAAAATGTTTTTAAGCTTTTAATAGCGTTGTATAACCATTTTATTTGACATCTAGCAAATTATTATCCAATTTGACTTGAAGAAAAATTGGTGTAGATTTTACGAAAAAAAAACTTAATACTTGTAATGCTTTAATTCGAGGTATCAAATTATAAAAATATAAAAATTTTAATACTTACAATAACTCAATTCTACTCGAAATAAAGAGTTCTCTTAATAAATGCGAAATAAATTGTAAGAATCATTTTTACTCTAAACCTTAGGGTGCTGATTGTAGTTTAAAAAAATTTAGTTTTATGAAAAGGTTAATTTTGACATGAGAATTAATTGAACTTGAATAAATAAAAAAATTCAATTGTTGTAAATCGCTTTGATTAAAGAAAAAATTTTGCTTAATAAAAAAACATTTTAATAATAGGGTTAAGATATTATCGAGGTATTTAAGAACTTAGACTAAAATTTTTTTTCCGACATTACAAATATTCTCAGATCAGAATATCAAAATATTCACTAGAGATTAGTTTTAGAAAATTTTTTAAAATTTCAATATAGGCTTTCTAGTCGAGGCGAGAAGTTAATTATATTTTTTGATTTAACTAGTAAGACCAGAATTATTGATAAAAATTTATTAAAAAATTTTCCGCAAGTAACAAGATGATTTTCTTAGGCTGTGTCTTTTTTCATTACCAAAAAATTAAGTTTTATATATGTAAAATATACTTGATAAATATAAAAATAACTTTTGCTTTTAAAAAATCTTTTTAATCTAATTTGATTCTAGTTTTCCAAAATTTACAGAAATTACTTTTTTAAGCTTATGTTTGTGAGATTAGTTCTAAAGGTTCTAATATTTTTGAGGTCCGATTTACTCTTAAGGCGTTAAATGTCCCTTGACAAAATATGAATATGAGCCTTGTTACACTCTTTTTCTATTAATATAACTTCGTTCTTAACCATAAGGCAGTATTTGAGATTGCTAACATTAAGTAAATAAAAAGATTGTTATGTTATGCAAATTATTTTCATTTCTTTCGTATTTAAGAAAACTTTTGGTTACCAAATAAAGAATTTGTGTTTATATGTATATGTTTTGATAGTACGATTTTTTTACAAGCATGAAAATATTCTAGTCAAAAAAGAGAGGTAAAATAGTGGTAAAAAGAAATGGCAACTTTTTTTTCAATTAGATTTTTGTATGTTTTAGCGAAAGTCAGCTACTTCTTTTGTTTATTTTTAATATAAAGTATGTTGTATTCATACCATTATTCTTTTCGATTAAAAACCTAGTCACTTATAAAATATTTTTAAAAGCAACAGTTTTTATTCCAAATCATAATAAATATTTAAAGAGAAAGATCAAATTTGCATTTTTTCTTGTATTTTTTCCCGGCAAAAATTAAATAAAATTTTATCCTCAAAAAATTTAAAGTTGCTAAACAACATGGAAAATTATTGAATAGTTATTCAAATTCTAAAAGGATATGTTTAGTAAATCAGAATTATTTCACAGTTTACAATATATTAATATTTAAAATGATTAAACCTGAATCGCAAACATATAGAATACACTTAGGTCAATTACAATAGCGTCCTTTTGTTTTTTTCAATTTAAAAGCCAAAATATTAATTTAAACTAATTGACTTAAGTGATCATCATCAACAAAAAGAGATTTTTTTATTATCTAATTTACAATTGAAAAAAAAAAGTTAAGTCAACAACTCCAAACTATTTGCTTGAAAAAATATATTAAAAAAATTTTAAAAAATGATCCTATACAAAAAATAGTATTATTTTTATTTTATTTTTAGCAAATAATAATGATATTCGAAAAAAAATAAGATATTTGAAAAAAAAATTTTATATTTACTAAATTTTTTGATTTCTTAATTGTGATATAGACATCAAAATAGAAAAAATTGTGACTCTTACTTTTTAAAAGGTTTTTTTTTTATGTGCGTAACTAACTAGAAATCGTACATATATTTAAGATGACCATAAAAGTTCAAATAGTAACGTTTGGGTTTCAGTTTATCAATCTTTGCTACAGTAAGTAAATTTTTGTTGGTAAAATTTTTTAGATTCCTAATTTTTAAGTTATAAAATTTTATATTTTCATGAAAAAATGCTTTATTTAACTCTTTTTTTTGCATATCACTTCAAAAATTAAAAATGATAATAAAATTTTATTTTACAACTTGCCATTTAATAAATTTCGGGTATTTAAAATTGGTTTATTGCGTGTATACTTTTAATATTTGATAAGTTAGATAAATACAGTCATAAGTTAAAATTGTTCTTTCTTTTTTGACCAAAGATACCAGATACTTTTGGTTAGTTAATAATATAATAAACAAGGATAGGTCTTAAGGCAAATTAAGCTAATAATTACTTATCTTTTTGAGCTTATAATTTAAAGTTACATCACATATATTATTAGCTTTTTTATTGTGAAATATTTAAATAAAATTATTAACTCAGAATATGAGATATCTTTTAAAAATGAGATTATTATCGTTAGAAATATTTTGGTAAAAAGAGTGAATTTTTTCAAGCATAATGCTAAAAAACTACATATTAGAAAAAAGTAATTTGATAGTACTAGTCTTTTTTATTAGAAACATCTTTGACCCTATTTAGAATAAGAGATTTAATCCAAGCGGTAAAACTGAAATTTAAGCAAATCTTTCGAAAATTATCATTACGAATATTACTTCCAAAAGTTAATTTTCGTTTTAAACATAATTCGAAAAAAATTGATTATGTTCGGCAATGCCTTTTGTTTCACAATCATGATTTAAATATTTTTTAAATTCAAAAATTTAAAGAAATAATGTGTTCCTTTCACAGATTTCTTTGAAAGTTCATATAAATCACTTTTTCTTCTTTTAGAACTAGGGAATTTTTGCTAACTCGTTGAAAATAATTTAATATCTTACCAAATTGTGTTAAAATTTATTCATCTCAATGATTTTACAATTCACAGTCGTCCTACATGAATTTTCATGAAAGATGAAAGAGTCACACTAATTGTTATGGAGATTCCAAATAACTTTTTTTTCTTTTTTATCTCAGGCATTCAAACATCGTATTAGAAATTAAAAAAGAATAAAAAATTAAAAATTTCAAAAAATAAAAAAAATTAAATTTAAATTATTTGGAAAAAAAAAGGTAAAATAAATTGATTACGTAAAAAGAACAAAAAATATACATTTTGTAGAATTTTTTTTTATTTAATAAAAAAAAATTATTGTAACCGGGAGTAAGTATCATCATGGATTAAGTAATTAATTAACGAAAAAACTTGAGGGCGAAATTAGGCAACTTCAACTTCAAATAAAATGAAATAAAAACAAACATAGTGTTTAAATTAAATTAATATTAAAATTCAAATTATAAATTCTATTTTACCCTCAAGTTTATTTGCAATTAAAATAAGATTTCCAAATCTAATTGAAAAATTATTTTTTTGTACAAACACTATCAACAATATAGCAAATACAATTTAGAAAAAGCACCAAATGCCTTGTAAACACTAGTGATTAAGCTATTAAAATAAACATTAATAAAGTTTTGTTTATTAACTAGTGTTCTTACTCCGGGTACTCTAAATTATTATTCTTTTTTTTTATCTTGGCTTTTATCTTGGGTTATATAATTTTCAAATGTTTTTCTTTTTATTTTTCATTTCTAATCAGCAGTAGTTTAATTATTCCGAAAATAAATTCCCATTAAGATTAACCTTTGATTTTAGTATTTTTAAGCAAAATTTAAAAAAAACAAACTTTTTTCTTCTTTCTATCTCTCTCTCTCTTATTCGAATAGCTTAATCATTTATTTTAATAAAAAAAAAATTTAGAAGAAAAAAGGCTATTTCTAATTTCTTTTTTATTTTTCCTCTTGATTTAAAATTAATTAAAAATCATAATCATTCAGTCAAATGATATTGATTTTTATTAATTTGAGTATCGACCCAAATACTTTTTTTTTTGTAAAAATCTTACCAAAAGCCTTTACTTTAACAAAGAATTACTCTTGGTTATTTGAAAAATAATATTTTTGTTTACATTATCTCTCACATTTTTTTTTTATTAATTTGATTGCTTTGGAAATTTAAATTTTTTTATTCAATCATTCATTTTTAAGTCAAATTTATTTTTTTTTTTCAAATTTTTTCGAAGCAAAAGTAGTAATAATGAATGTAGATTTATAAAATTAAACTAATAGAAAAACAGAGGGAGTTTTTAAGTTGGCCAAGTTTTTCTTTTTATATATATTTGAAATAATTATCTGATCAATTTACAATATTTAAGAAATTTTGTTTTTCCGACTGGTTCTCTTTTCGATACTTTTAAAGTAGAAGAAAATATTCGCAGCATGAGTTAAATGATCAGCTGAAATTATTTTTATCTTATCAATTCAATGAAACTTAGAATATTAAATTAAAAGAATTGAATTTATTTTCAGATCTAGTTTTCCTAATACGGGATTTAAAAAAATTTTAACTGATACTATAATACCGTACGATTTAATCTCGAAACATTCATCGACATTTGAAAAATTAGCGCACCATACACCTGTTTTCTTTTTAATTACTAGGACCAAGGCTTTAAGTTTTCAGTTCAAAATTATATTTTATTACTAATAAAATATAATTTTGAACTGAAAACTTAATAAATTATTAGAGTCCAATTTTCTTTTTTTTGTAATTTTGATTTAATATTTCTAAAAAAGTAAAATTATTTATTAAGCAAAAGACTTTTCATACCGTATTCCCTGCCGAATTATGCAGCATTAGAACTTAAGAACTGAATTTGGTGCATGCACTATTGTACATACCTCCCATGTTAAAATTGACTTAAATAGTGGCTCATGCATCAAACAAAGGTCCCTAATATTTGGTGGGGCATCATTCATTGGATTTTCGGGTTTTATGCAGCATCAATCATTGGCTCGGAAAGAAAAAATTCAATGAAAATTCAATTAATTTTTTTTTATTTTTAATTTCCAACTTTTGATAGTTCACTAAGCATAGATTTTAAAAAAATTATAAAAATTTAATGGAATACGGTACCAAATTGAATATTATTAAAGTTTTTTGATACAGTATTTAAATTTTAGAGCTAATTTTAATAGGTGATTAAACCGCTCGCCCTTATTTAAAATAAACATTTTAAATCAATATCTGAGAAATTTAAACGAGATTTTTTAATTTATGAGACTAAGAAGGTGACTTTCAATAACATTTTCTCTCTTAAGTCTATTTTAATTTTATCATCTAAAATTTTGATTCATCATAAAAATTATCTTGTTCATTATGCGAAGAAAATATTTTGTTGAAAAATTCAATATTATAAATAATTTGCACCTAAAGTAAAATCATTTTTCTAAACTCTGAGTGCACCGTCTTCGCCAAGCAAATATTAAGAATAAAAGCATTTTTATTAAAATCTTAAAATCCTAGAAAATGAGTCTTTTTTTTTGAAACAAGAAGAAGTTAAAAATTTATTACGAAATTAAACAAGAATAAATTAATATTTTTTTTTGTCCGAATAAAAAAAGTCATTTTTAATGTTTTTCAAGAGAATTGTTCAAGAAAAATTTGTTCGAATTGCGAATTAAAGAAAAGCTTTTAATAGAAATATATTTGAACGGGAGTAGTGACTATGAGAATTTGTTCGATAAGCGAGTAGTTCGGATAAGCGTAGTTCGGTTTAAGGTGAGCTGACTGTACTTCTTTTTCGTCTTGCAACCCTCGGTGAAATCCTTTTAAAAATTTGATTTTAAACGAAATAATTAGTTGAAATTTTTTTGGTTTGGTATAAATTAACCAAGTTCTGCAGCTAGTGCAAAAATATTAATATCTTTTTTCTAAAAAAGTTAAACTCGATATTTCTATAGTTCTGTCCTAAATATTGTTTCTTTAGATAAATCCATTTTATCGTTTGGTATCTAAATGAGAGAAAAAGTCTCGAAAAATACCCAATAATAAACAAGTCTAAGAAAGAACATTCGTTTCAACAAATTTGGAAACAATTAACTAAAATAAAAAAAATTCGAATGTAAAAAATGTTATTCATGTTCATAGACAGAAAAATCAATGATATCATTAATTTTACACTTCTTTAGAGTATAAAAAAAATCCATGGTAAATTGTATGTTGTTGTTTGAAAATGTTACTTTTATTTTATTGTTGAGAGTTTTTATTTTTTTGTTGAAATTTTATGACCTGAACTATCAACGATTTTTATTTTGTTTTTACTAATGATAAATTTAAAAATTAATTTAAAAAAATGAAGCGTCGAGGAAACCATTAGACCTTTGTCTTAATCGAGAAAAAAAATCAAAAATAAAAAAAACCTACCTATGTATTTAAATAGAAAATAAACAGTTTAAAAATGTTCATTTTTTTTTTATTCAAATAGATTAGAATAGATAATGTATAAAAGTGCATTTACAATAATAACATCAAATGATTTACGGATTAAAGAGAAATTAAAAATGCACCATAAAGACACACACTCAAAATCACCATCGTTATCAAGCGCAACCTCATATTGCTCAATTCCAAAATTCTATCCACTTGAAACAATGTTTAAACCAATTGAAAAGAATAGGTTTGTTTCTTTGTTTTAAATCAAAAAATCCTGGAATTATCGATTTTTTTTTCAATTTCGATGATTTAAAAAAATATCTTGAAGCAAAAAATTTTAATTTATGGAAGTTGTAAAAAAAGAGAGATCAAGGCTCGTTAATCAAATAAAATGTTAGCTAATCAAATTAATTCTTTTTTCTAGAGTTATAAATTTTTGTTATATTTTATGTAATTTACGAGATTTCTATCAAATAAATAATCCCCATATTTAATTCTGTTGAAGATAAAAATCGTATAATTCAAACTCGATGGATTACTTTTCCTTCGATCTATTCCTCGAGTAACTAAAGATCCAAATACGTATTTTACTAAAGAATACTTTTTCTAATATTTTTTTAAAGCAATAAATTTAAGATTTTTTTACCTTAATGAATTAGCATGAAATTAATAAATTAAGCCAAACCATATCCGGAAAAAAGGATCTAATTTTGTTTTGTCCTAAACTTTTTGACAATCGTTTAATTTTGAAAAATAGTTAGATAAATTATTTTATCGGTCGTATGTTATCTATATTAAAATTCTTAAGATTAGTATACGTTTTGTTTTATCAATTTATTTGGTTGTTTATTGAAAGAAACACTTACTTTTTTTATGATTAATTTTTACACTTGGTCTATTAATTGTTTTGAAGTACTAGACACTGAGAAAATACATCCTTTTCAATACAAAGACCTGATCTATTGAGTAAATCATAGTTTATGGAAACATAGTTTGTAAAAAAGTGAGACTCGATAAAAATTTTTAAAAAAAACTTATACAGGAAGCTTTTTCAAGAAAAAAAGTCTTATTTATATACTCAATACCTTACTGAAAAAAGTCTTTCCTTTTTACTCGAATGTATCGCTCTTACCGTAAACCCTTGCGAGATAGTGCGTTGGCTATTTTTTAAATCCTGGGTTTTGGTGCATGCATAAGCGACCATCAACCACATGTTAAAATCGTCCCCCTTATGATGCGTGCACTAAAATGTGTTTTTTCATATTTAAATGCAGCGTTAAAACACGAAAAAACCTGCAATAACGCCGGGTCAAAAACCGAAAATTCTATCTTGACCCTACACTAAAAAACGAAAATTTTTAAAATAATTTTTGATATTTTTTTTAATATTTTTAAAAAATTA
>NTPY01000066.1:36333-82592 GCA_002922825.1 Brachionus calyciflorus
ATATACTCAATACCTTACTGAAAAAAGTCTTTCCTTTTTACTCGAATGTATCGCTCTTATATTGGTACAACATTTCTACCGAATTATGCCGGACCGTACGCTTACCCGACCGTACTAAAAAATAAATATTTTTATATTTCTGAAAATTTTTTTTACCAAAAACTTTTTTTTTAGCACGTTTCGAGTACTTTTCGGGTTCGGTAAGGGTACAGTCTAGCTCGGTACGGGTACGGTCTAGTTCGAGTACGGGTTCGCTGTTAATCCGATAGAAACGCTGTAACTTGAGAGTGTGAAGTTTATTTCTATTCATCAATTATGGGAGTTGATTTTCCATTTTTAAGGATTTTTAAAACAACAAACTGTTTCAACTGTGTCAAGTCTATAAAAAAATATTTCCGCAGTTATCATTTAGTTTTTTTTCAGAATAGAATATAATTAGGAAACCTATGATTTCGAATAAATTAATGAACCTTTTGGGTTCAAGTCACCAGTCTTGCCACAACAAACATTATCCAAATAGAAAAAAATCTTAGTATAGTATTAATTTTTCTTATATAAGTTTATAGCAAAATCCAGAGTTATAAACAAGTCTTTAAGTCTTTATAGTATCTTGTATATAAAGTATTGAGAATCTTAAGATTTAAGCATAAAAAATTAAATGAAAATGCAGCATTTTGGAAATAAGTAAAAGATCTAGGATAATCTGTTTATTTATGGAGAAAGAAATCGATTTGTAAGAAAATAATTGTGAACAAGAGTAATTATAAATCAAATTAGACAATCAAATTTTTTTTTAAATTAAAAATTCCATTTCCTCTAATTACTCGTTAAGATCAAAAAGAAATTGATAAATCAAATATTTTCTTTATCATTTTATGATAATTTCGTTTAAATTTTTATTTTTTTTTCTAGAGTAAATTCAATATTAAAAAATAAAAGGAAATAAATTAAAATGAAACTTTAATTTTTTAAATTTCGGAATAGAAATAAAATCAAGAGAAGATTTTTTTTGAAATTCATTTAATTTACTTTCTTTCCAATTATCCTTTTCTAAAATTTTAAAATCGAATTGTATTACTTGTGCCGATTAAATACAGTGTATCCCCGATTTTACGAATCTCGGTTGTCAAGCAAGTTAGTTCACAAAATTGAGAGTTCATAAAATCTGGGATACACTGTACTCTAAATTGAATTTAATTTTAATAAAACATTAAATAATTATCAAGTTATTTTTTGTTTTGTATTTACTGATACAATTAAAAAATTTTTTTATAATTAAATAGATAAATAGATAAAATTCGACTTATAAGTTTCGGTCCCAGTCCTTCTTCAGGAATTTCTTTATAAATTGTAAGTTTATAATTTTATGTTTCGATTTCTCTTGATTTCAAGTTATTAGAATGACAAGATTCTTTGATATACTTATGTTCATGACTCTCAAATGTCGCTAATCATTTTATTCATCAAGAATAGTTTTTTACTGTAAAATTTTAATCTTGAAGGTTCAAATAGGTTATTTTGAAATTTATGTCAGAAAAGCTGTAGAAAATATTTATATCAAATCATAAATGAATTGAGACAGAAAAGCTTCAGAAATTTGAAGAAAAAAAATGAACATAAATAAGGATGTTTACCGTGGCTTACGGAACTAAGACACTAAATTTAATAATTTCGAAAAATCGATTTTTCAAAACATATTTAAATATTTTAATAAAATTGAGATCAAATTAAGAATAATATATTACATTTGAATATCTTTCAAGTTCTTCAAAATACTTAATTAAAAAATCACGTTTCAATATCTCATTTCCGTTAATATCTCATTGATTTTGAAACTACTGAATAAAATAATCAGCAACAAAAATAAAAGATAAATTTATTTCTACAATTAAAAATCTAATTAATCAAAAACTATTAAAATTTTGATAAATTTTCTTTCTTTTTGTTAAAAGTGATCAATATTGTACAACTTTAAAAAGAATAAATTTATCATCAACACCACAACAATCTGACACATCATCCACTTCTTCATTTTTATCGAATTCGACAACTACAACATCCAGCTCATCGTATAATCAATCTAAAAACTCATTTTATACGAGCAAAATAACCAAAAATCCTATTCAACTTGAGGAAAGCAATGCCTTATACATAACAGAGGATTTTGATAAAAAAGTAAGATTAAATCATCTTTAATGTTTGTGTGTGATTTTTTAATTTATGTATCTTCTTTGGTAAACCAAAAAATGCTTTAAAAAATTAAATCAAGCATTTCGAGCAAGAAAATTATATCTAGTTTTATCTTGTAATTATTTTTGCTTTTCTCTTTCTATTTCATAATACTTTTTTATTAAAAATTGACAATTAAAAATCTTAAGATTTATTTTATTTTTATATTTTAAAAACAATAATTAAAATATTTCTTTTGTTGTACAATTTTTTCCAAGTTATATCTAGCTATACATAAAAGAGATAATACGTTTTTTTATGGTACGGATTATTTCATGACGTAAGTAAAAACAGAAGTGCCTTTCTTGTATTTTAATGAGGATGATTCATATTCAACTGTCATAGCTAAAACTCTTTGAAATAGTTTTCATTAAATTAGATTTTAATAATTACAAAATTATTTTTTTTAAAGCAGAAAAAAAATTATATTATGGATTTTTTTTTTATATTCAAAAAAACTAAGATTTTATTTCAATTCAAGCAGAAATTTAATTTCTCAGGAGATTTTTGGAATAATTAACCATTTTTCTTTTAGTAACATTTATTTATATTATGCTATCTCACATTATTCACATTATTAAGCTTTAAATCAAAGTTTATTTCAACTAAATAACGTTTTTAAAAGAAATACTTAGAAGATTTTGCTAAATTTTTGAGAATTTTTCATGAGATCTTTCTAAATTTATAAGATTATCCTTAAAAAATCTTCTTTTACTTAATTAAAGCCACGCTGAAAATATAATATTTTGCTCACAAACACGTTTCTCTTCGACACAAACGACTTTTAAACACAGAAATATTGTGTTAAAGACTTTTAGTCATGGCAATTTTTAAATGGAGATTTACGGATGAGTCTTTACAACAATCTACAATAATGGATAAATCTTAATAATTTTGATCTATTTGATAAAGGGAATATAGCTGATCATCAAGAGAAGGGATCTTTTCGGTCGCTTCAGCCTCATATTTATTATGAGATTCAATGTTTCACTTATTTTTTAATTAATTTTTTCTATACCGTCGAGATTTTTTTATAAAAAATGTTGACTATGTGGTAAAAAGTTTCAAGATGCCAGGAAGAGTGCTTTTATTGTAGGGATGAAGCAGACTCCTAGTTTTATGGGATGTTAAAAATTTATTTCTTTTTCAGAATTTAAATTTTTTTTTCGAAATTTTAAAATATGATTAAATAGATTTAATAAAATACAACTGAAAAATTAAAAATATAAATAAATTTGCACAATTTTCTTGTAACTTTTATTTGGTGTTCCATTATTCTTAATTTTTTATTGGACCCAAAAACAAATATATGACTAAAGTAATACATTTTAACAACTAAAATTTCTTATAAATAACTTCTTACAAACAAATAACTTTTATATTTGGCTTCAATTTAGATTAAATTTACAAACAAGGATCCAATCTTTTACCAAAGCTTGTGAATTTTCAATAAAAAAAGTCTAAGTAAAGTTAGAGTGACTAAATTTGAATACAAGATCTCAGAGTTTTGATTTAATTAATTAAAATTGCATTATTTAACCCAAAGAAAAATTTTAATCGACAAATACTTGATTAACCTAATTATATTCAAGGATCCTTGAATTAGCTTATATTTATAGCTTTATATTTTATTTTAATTAATCGAAATCCTTGGAATATTTTGCATTTAGCTTAATTAAAAAATTTTTTTCGTTTTTCATCTTATTATTTTTTTTTCTCTCTTCAAAACTCGGCTAATTACATAACATTTTTGAATGAATTCTTATATGATTTGAAATTATGAGAAGTAATGATGGTTCATGTTTAGAACATAAAAACAACTAGTATTACATTATCAAAAAAATCCTGATTTCGTTTAAGAATTAACTTCCATTTATTTACCCTCCAAATTAGAAAAAATAAAAATAATGGTTGATAATTTAATTTGTTTTTCTATTTTATATTTTAGGTCTCCTTTTGTTCTTAACATAAAATTTTATATCAAAATAATTTTTTTTTGACAATTTAAAAAGAAGCTTTTCTTTTAAAATTATAATTTTTTTTTCTTTCTCTCATTATTTCTTATTTTACCTTTATCTCATATTAATTTAATTTATTATCTTTTTTAAAATTAAATTTATTTGAAATTTTTTATTAATTTCTTTTTTGTTATAAGAGGCGTTCTGATCTGAACCAACGACGCAAACGTAACTTAACAGCAATATCCCCACTTCAAATTGATAGAGAATATTGTTTCGACAAATTCTTAGACTCACTGGAAGACATAAACAATTATCTTGATCAAAAATTAAAAAATTCCAAGAGCAAAATAAATTCCGATTCAAGATCGAAAAGATCATCTAGACGATCTACACAACCAATAATTTTAAAGTAAGTCCATAAAAAAAAGATATGTTTAATTCAAGTTTTAGAAAGTATTCAAAATGTTAGGGAAAATTTTGATTTCGGTACTCCTCATCAAAATATTTTGATATTTTTTATTTTAAAGTCATTCAAGCATATCTCAATATAATAATTGTAAAATTTCCATCATTTTTTCTTGATTTGGAGCACATTTTAATTGGAATTCTGAATATTATTATCTAAAAAAAAATCAAAAATATAAAATTTTAATTTAGAGCTTCTTTTTAATTTTAAAATTTCGGAAAATCGATAAAACTTGTGATACTAAAAATATCTCAATATAATAAAATAATTAGAAAGAATACTCTATTTTTTTAAGATCTTTTCTATTAATTATTTACTTATTATTAATTTTTTAAAAAAGTAATTATAAAAATGAACCATCTAAAATTCCACAAATTACAATTCCAATTATAAATAGTCCATATCAAATTCCAGAAAATAAAATGAGTCGCCAAATCGATAATAAAAAGTACATGTCACTATCAGATATTCTTAATAGTGATAAATCATCTTCAAGTCCAGTTAAAGAACTAACAAATAATAAAATAGATAAATTGACTAAAGAACAAAATTTGGAATTAAATGACTTGGTCACTGTTCAAGAATTATTTGAGGTCTTGAAACTTGATTGTGACGAGCAAATAAAAAAATTGGATGAAATCGAAAACAAGCGAAAAGATGTACTACGTAAACAAATAGAAATTCTAAAATCATTAAATCATGATTTTATATTCAAAAATATAGAGAATCGCATCACTTGTTCTAAACAGAGGCGAACTAAACATGTAAAAAATATTTCTATTAGATTCAAATTCAAACGAAAAAAAAATAAATCAAAAATAATTCGATTAGAAAAATTCCAAATGATCAAAGACTTGGTTAAAATGAGTAATAGCTTTAAGCTTATTCCTAAATTACCAAAAGTTCTAAGTGATTATTCTTTGGCATCGTCGATTGATTCAACAAATAATTTACTAAGAAACGATTTGAAAAGGCGCAAATGGAGTAAAGATGCTTTTAAAAAGAAAAATCATCGAAATGTAAGTACAAGCACATTTTTAAAAGGTTAATATTCGTTGAAAAATAGTGGAAAATCTTTAGCTTATAAACATTTAGAAAATTTACACTGAAAAAAAAAACGACTTTTATAAAAAATAAATCACTTTTCAATTTAACTACTTTAAAAATGTATTCATTATAAACCCCTCCTAAAATAAAAATTTCTAAAATAGGTTTTAGAAATTTTCTGTAGTTGGTAAAATTTAGTAATTTTCAGTACTCGATAATATTAGATGTAGGCAATTTTTCCGTCTTTGGTAAAATTTAGTTTTAGCAGTGTTCCTTATTTAGTAATTCCTATTCTTAATAAATTTTTTTCGGTTTGCAATTGCAACTAAAACCGGAATTTTCGGTATGTACCCGGATTGGTCAATTTTTTTTCAACCAATCAAAAAATTGTGTACAAAACGAAAATTCGGGTTGTAGTTCAAGCATTATCTCGCAAGAGTTTACATTTTTAAAAATTCAGTGTATTAACAAGTGTTTTTAAGGTGACTTATTGAAAAGCGTTTTCGAAGCGACTTAAAAAATGTCTTTAAGTCGTCTCAAGTAGCTTTTTTATCAGTTTTTAGAGTATTTTAAAGCTTAAGATCAATGATCTTCAAATTTCACGACCAGTGAATTTCAAGATCATTTATTAATAAAGTTTGATTAACTTGGTTTTGAAAAATTTAGAGATAAAGGACTAATTGAAATTAAAAATGTTCGGAGTTGGACATTGAATGCAAATTCAAGTGCATAAAATGAGAAAGAATAAACCAAACTTCAAATGCGTGCATTAGAATTCAAAGTTTTAAGAATAAATGCGCAAAAATACGCCGTTTTTAAAGCGATTGGTACTATTAATTTTGCAATTTTTTTTCTTATCTTGAAAATGAATATCAGGTAATAAAAACAAGAATCAATTAATGAGACAAATGATCTTGAAATACAGTGATCATGAAATTTGAAGATCATTGACCTTGAGCTTTAATTGTCCCGTTTTATGCAATTTCTTTGCATAAAAATGAAAGTTAAAAGTCTTTAATTTTTAAATCATTTGAATAAACAGTCATACTCCGTTTATATCACCTTGTCGGTTCTATGAACTTTTCGTGATAAAACTGAAGTGTGATAGAATCGGAATTTTATTAAAAATTCAAGTAAACAAAAAATCATATAACTTAATTGAATCATAAAAAGTCGTTGTTATTTCTTGTCGAAAAAAAAAGTTGAATGCGAATAAAAAGACACCAAAATACCTTTTTTCTAAAAGACTTTTTTAAAATTGTAAAAGTTTTACATTTTAAAACAAGTCTTTTAGGCTTGATATCAACTGTTATTATATACAGTATAAACAGGAGTATAAAGAGCCAGACCAAGTCCTTATATAGCCTCGTTTGACTTTAACAATCAAAGGACGGAAAATTTTGAAACCGTTAAGGACGGACGGGTTTATAAAACCCGACATATGAAAAACCAGTCATAAAAAAATCAAAGCCAAAGCCGAATTTTTTATTAATTTATTCAAAATTAAACATAAATTTTAACTATCTTTTATAAGATTTTGAATAAAATATCAATTTTCACTAATTTTAAAAGGTAAAGGTATACTGTTTAAAATGAAAAATAGAAAAAAAGCTCAAAATTAGACCCATTTTTAGAGACAAAAAAAAGCTAGAATTTTATTTAAGGCTAGTTGTTCTTCTTTTCTCAAAATAACTTTATTTATTCCATTATTGTTTATTTTTTGTACATAGGCTCTATTCCTAAGGAGTTTGTGATCCAAAGAATAAAAAATTCATCTTTTTTGTCTTTTCTTGCTTATACTCATCATAAAAGCATTAAATTTATTTGATACCTTCAATTTTTTACTTTAATATTTTTAAAAAATTAAATGTTAATTAATTAAATAAACATTAAATCGAACCTACACTCAATAAATCGAACTGATACCAAAAACCTTTTCTATTTGGAATAAAGCCTTTTGGAACAAAATTACGTTTAGGAAATTTTTATTAGGAGAATTTTTTGGTTTAAAATTAATAAATTTAGATTAAATAAACTTCTGTAATATCTTGGGAGATTTTCAATTTTTTTTGTGTCAATTCATGAAATTTTGAAGGGCGGGTTTTATAAACCCGTCCGTCCTTAACGGCATTATTTTTTTTTTCTCCGTATAATTATAATATTTTTTCAAGATCAAATAATTTTTTTTATTGATTTTACTATTCTAAATAATTATTAAAAATATCAAAACTGAAAATTTAAATTTTACCTTGAAAATTATGAAAAACAAAGCAAAAAGATTTTATAAACCCGTCCGTCCTTTGAGTGTTAAAGCAGAATAATTATTTCTACTTAGCCTTAGAAATTTTTTTTGTAATTGAAAGATTTTTTTTTTCAAGTGCAAAAATCTACAAATCTATTTTTATTTATATTTCAAGGGTGTTGTAATAAACGAAGAAACTTTAGCTAAAAATCCAAGTAATTAAAAGTTAAAAAAAAAACACTATTTCAAGATCACTTTATTAAATTTTTTGCTTTTTTTTTAATTTAAAACAAGGACTAATCGATTTGATTGATGCTTGCAAATGGCTTAAAGAGGCTGGTTATAAGAATCTAGTTCAATCTGTTCTAGGTAATTGGATTTCAAAAAATATATATTTTTTAAAAACATATTCTAAGAGTTTTTTTCTTTTTGTTATAAAAGAGGATAAAACGCCAAAAAGTTTAGAAACAGTTCTAAGTGAAATAGCTTCCAAAAATTTACACGAATACGATCAAATTGCGATACGAAAGTAAGAGAAAAATTTTTTTTGAAAGTTCTAATTAATTTTCAAGAAACTATGTACATTTAAAAATCAAAATTAGCTTCACCTGTTTTAGTTTTTAATTTTAAAGTTTATTGAAAAAAAATACAAGAAAAAAATTTAATTAATTTTATTTTATACAACAGACGACTTGAAATATTATATTCGTCAAAAGGCGAAAAAATCGATTACAAATATTTGTTTGAAGTAAGTTTTGAATTTTTTTTTGTTCACTAAAAATTCTTAGAGCCGTGGTTTTCGATAAACATTAAGATTATGATGTTTAGAACCTTTAGAGTAGAGTGTTGATTATTTACATTGTGCTCTTTTCAAATCAAATCACGTTTTTATACACAAACCTAAAGTTAATTAGGATTGTAACTTAATTATTAGCTTAGTAAAGTATAAATCCTAATGAATTTCGATCAAATGGGTCAAAATTTGATTTGTAAAAAATTGTTTATCTTAAAATTAAAGTCCCATTGATAAGCGAAATTTAAGTATTTTTGGAATATTTATTATAAAGCCAGGTTCTGAAAAATACGAGTTTTATTAAATTAATATTTCGATATAAGTACAAATGGCAACTTTTTTTTTTAATAAAGCTTTTTTCTTTTTAAGTTTAAATCAAAATAGCCCAATAAAATTATATAAGAATTAAAAAAAAAAATTAGGCCTTATATAATGATCTATACTGAATCTAATTCTTCGAACAAAAATCAAATTTTATGAAAACAAATGGTCCTGTTAATGTCCATATTCAATAAACTAAAATTAGAAAATTTTTTTTTAAAAAAAGAGTTGATTTTGATTGCTATTAGAGATACTTAAGTTGTGCTTTTCAAAATGTTTCAATCTTCTTTTAATAAAAATTTTAGACAAAAATGTTTGGAAAAATTTCAAATTAAACTTGACAGAGATTTTCCCGATTTCAATGAACTAAACTGGTCACCGAATTTACCAAATTAAAATTTAGTTCTTAACTATAGATTAACCTCTTATTAATGTATTTGGTTTTAATTTTTTTGATTTTATTTAATAAGGGTTTTTTGGCTAATCTGATTCAAACTTTGAAAAAAAAAATGTTTCATTAAAAAAAAAAGTTGCCAAATAGAAACAGATTGGCTTTATTTATAAATATTTTTTATTTTGCGAGGAAAATAAAAGCTGTTACATTCTAAGAAGTAATTTAAAAAGCAATATTCAAATAATGTTTTTCTTAATGAGACACATTTCAAATAGATTAAATAGCATTTCGACAATATATTTTTTAACAATTCACCTAAGGTAAATGCAACCAGTTCTAAAGAGTATCAAAGGTCTTAGCATATAATTGAAAATCATATTTATGTTTTTTTTTAAACCAAATGCACAATATCGTGTGGGTTGTATTTTAGAAATTTCTTCTTTTTTTTTTTCAAAAAAGAAAAATCAATAAACATTTTCAATTTTTAGGGTATAGTTTTTTGGCGTAAAGCTTCGAGGAGGAAATATGGAAGTAAAGCTTTGAGGATAAAAAAGGTTTAAATTTTTTTAAACAGAACAATTTAATCAAATTAAAAGTAAAATTTTAGATCGAGATTCAATTGTATTTGTATCTTTTAGGAACATTTAAATAAAAAAAAATAGGTCAATTACAAAGTTTTGTAAATTGAATTAAAAAGCAATTTGAATTAGTTTTATACATTTATTAGGCTTTTTTAACCTTGACATTAGAATTTTCGCTGTTCTATTTAAACAGGATTAAATCAATTTTTAGCAAATTGGGTGGTGAAATTTAAGAGTGTTTAAAGAAATTTCCCTAAAAAAAATTAAAAATTAAGAAATTTTTCCAGAAAACATTATTATTCCAACATAGCTTACAACATAGCCCCCAATCATTAAAAATTTATAATTGTACCAATAAAGAAATTATATTCTCAGTGAATCAAAACTAAAAATATTTAATTTTTAGCAATCCAACAGTACACTAATTCATATTTTTAGAATTTTAATTTAAGACCGTAACATTAAATTTCATACTAAAAAGTTTTGCATCATAATTTTTTCTCAAGTATTTTTTATCATTCCGATTAATATTAAGTTGTTGTTATTTAAAGTCAAGAAAATTTCTCCAAAGTCTATTCGGAATGATGCATATTAATAGGGTTTTAGGAATAAACTTTTAAACAAGATTTTACGACGTTCTAATTTTTCTTCAAATATTAATAATCTTGCTGTAGCCTTATGATTGGAAATTTTTAACAATAGTGATATAGATATTTTTTTGACCTACCTAAAAAGTAAAATTTTTCCAAGAAAATCTAGCTGATAGAAAATTTGGAATAGAGCTCAAAAATTTCTATTTACGGTACTGTTCTGACAGAATATAGGTATTTGGCAACTTTTTTTTTCTATTTTTTTTTAAATAATTTACATAAAAGTGTATTGTTAAAAAAATTAAATTACACCACTAAAATTAAAATAGAAAAAAAAGTGCCCGTTTCATTAATTCGAATATGATTTGCAAAAAAAATTAGAAAACTAGCAATTAATAATTATTTTAAAACTTAATTTCAAATAAATATATTTTTTTATGTTAAATTTTTTCGATTACATTAGCTTTGATTAAATTTTAATTTTTAAAAATTAAATTTTGAACTGTAAGCAAAATATAAAAAAATAATTTGGATTTTACCAAATGGATAATGTGACTTTTTTTTAGTTAAAGGTCAAAATTGACATTTGTGCGTAAAGTAAATAAATTATTTTCATAATTTTAGTCATAGTGATTAATATTTTAATCTCTTTTGCCAACAGTTGACTTTAAATAGATAAGAAATTATTTTTTTTCAATTTTTCAAAATGGTAAAATCCTTAGCTAATCCTGTCCATTTTAATGTACAATTAAAGGTTAATCTTAAAATTTTTAGGTCCAAACGTTAATTCAAACAAAAATTTCCTTTCAAAAAAATCTTAGAAACCAAAATTAAAAAAAAATTTTGTTTATTTTCATTGATTTATTATTCAATAAGTTATTCAAATACTTTCTCTTTTTTTTTCCAGTGTTGATAGTTAGGGGTTAAGAATAACCTTTCTTATTTTTTTTTCTAATATTTAGCGAAACCTTATCTAGAAAAAAAATAACTAGTTTTCTATTAATTTTTTTTAAGTAAGTTTGGTTGGATAACAAATCATTACATCATCAAAAAAAAATTGTAAAGTTTTTTGTAGAATTGTAATTTAAATTTTATTTTATGTTGTATTTAAATTGTAAAGGCCTAATTAAAGATTCCCATCGAATAAGCGAATCAACGACCAGACTACTTAAGTTTAAATTCAAAAAATAAAATAGATAAGCAAAAAATGTGTTATCATAATTAGACCGATTAGGTTATCTTAAAAAATAAATGCTAATGCCAGTGTAATTTTAGAAATTTTCCCTATGTTTTATTTTGTCTGGCTTTCCGAAATAAAAAATCAATATTTCTATTTTATTTCAAACACTTGAGATCAAGTGCCTCTCTTCCTTCAATCGGATTTTTTATTGGCGCATGAATCGGATTTATTGTGTTATTTTTATTCACTCAAGCTTTATTTATTTTTAATGATTTCAATGTCTCTTTCTTATAAAAATTTATTTATTTTTTTATAAATTACCTCTTTCAGTCTATGAGAAAGTAAAGTCTAAAATTTTTTATATTTGAACACGAAGTTTAAAATCGTCTGATTTTAGCTTTTAGTAATTCAAACATAAATATCTACTAGATTTTTTCTAAAGTCTTTTTTTAGCTTTTCTTAAAAAAATAACAGGAATGAACAGACAGATATGTTGAGAGCAAAGAGAAATCTCATTAATTTTTAATTTAAAAAATCTTTTCATTGATTTAATGGTGTTATTCGTTTTTTGTGTCTAGTAACTGGAAGAAAAACTATTGTAGTAACAGTTGCCTTAGTTTATTTTTTAACAAAAAACAATAATTTTACTCTAAGATTTGTACGTCGATTTATGGAGAACTATTTTATTTTCTAAAGTTTTGGAGAAAGGTAATTTGATACATTTAAAGATTACAAAAGTTAATACCATTAACTCATGCCTATAATTCTAATGGAGATCAATTGGATTTTCAAATCACTTTCCATTAGAGTTGGAGACAAGAGTAATAGTACAAGTTTTAAGCGTTTATTTCCCAAATAAAAGAATTTTAATCTAATTTATCTTTGATATAAGTAAATAAGTTTGAAAACTATTTTCTATCTTATACTTCTTTCTTATAATCTAGATAAAATTTCAATCATATAAATTTAACCATAACTCTGTCATTTTACTGCTCAAAACGAACGGAACCAATTGTGTTGAATTTTGTTTAAAGCGGTTCTAATTAAATTTAATTTTTATAGACATTAGGGAATGGGAAGTGATGGCAAAAAAAACTTCTCATTTAAAAATTTAAAAATCTTTAAATTTTTTATACGATTCTATCATAATTGAGTTAGAGGTTAAACATTCACAAGATTCTCTGGTAGAAAAAAGCCTAAAATATTCAAAAATTTGATTAAATATTAAAATTAAAGTAAAAATTGGAAAAATTTTTAAGAGATAAATTTTTTTCCGAAAAATTTGTCCAAAATGTTATTCTCGCAGAGTTTGATATCCTAACTTTAGGGGAGTTTTAGCTCCGTACGTATCCAAAAGAAGTTCCGAGTTTTTTTTGCAATCACTTTGGTTGTTCCCCATAATCAAAAATAGGGTATTAGTTTTGTCTAAAAAGCGAGTTGAAATTATGATCTCAGCAACCTTAAGTATAAATAAATTCTGTTTTTATTTATGGTTAAAAGCAACGATTTTTACGATTATAGAGTTTGTAAAGTACAAAGAGTACGTAGGTTAAAAAGTTTAAACTAAATACTCTTTGAATAAAGATTTTGCATAAAAAATCTAGAAATAGAACTCGATTTACTTATAATATGATATTTTTGATCCTGGTGTGAATACAACCAGAATTAATTAATGATTTTCTCAAGTAAGCTAAAAGGAAAAAATAAAATTAAAATCTAAAAAAAAAGCCTTTTTGATTTTAGACCCTAAAATCATTTTTTTTAATATATATTTATTATTTTATTATTTATTAAATGACCATTTAAAGCTATGTTTTTGAAGCGGCTTAAAATCAGCACGGCAAATTATTCTTCAAAAAATACTTAAAAAGAGTATATTTTAAGTTAATTAAAAAATCTACAATTTTATCGTTTTTTGTTTTTCGAAAAATTCTTTTTAAATATTTAAAATAAAAAAGTTTTTTATTTCATCATTTACCTGGTCAGTATCCTAGAAATTTCGGCTTAAAAAAATAATCCAAAAAATTATTTATTATTATTACAAATACACCGGATTTTATACTACAAATATTTTTTAATAAAAAAAATCAAAAATATAAAAAATATTTTTTTACAAAATTTTTATTTTTCAAATTTCCAAAAAAAATAAAATAAAAAATAGTAATAATATTAGGCAATCGTGTTCATCGTCAAGATAATTCTTATCTTTCAAACTCACTGAGTTAAAGATATGTGATAGTAAATGAATTATGTACTTCCTTTAGACTTCAAGTAGCACTCAACTTAGTAATAAATAAAGTCTATTTCTCGGATAATTGAACCATTAGAAAAGAGAAGGGTCTTTAAAATTTGATACTTTTAGATTTACAGGACTCCAATTAATGATTAAAACGAGAAATAAAAACAATTTTAGATATTCGAAGGGTCGAGAAATATTTTAGTAATTTTTGAATTCCTAATAGGTTTATCAGTTGTGTATATCATATATTTAGATAGTATTACTTTGGATGGATAGTAAAAGAAATCGATTTTTTTTATTTATAAAAAGATAAATTATATAAATAAATGATTAAATATTTTGAATAGTTTATTTAAAAAATAAATATCAATATAAATAGCCCCTTTTTTATTACGAACCAACCTCAAATAATAACAATTTTTTTTATTAATATTATAAAAATGGTTAAAGTTATAAATGATTATTTGGCTAAAATAAAAAATTAATTTGTTTATTTTTTTGATCATTGAATAAGATATTTGAAGAATTTGATTTTTTTTCAGCAAAGTTAATTTTTTAAAGAAATGCGGTTTATAAAAAAGTTTGAATTTGATTTTTTTTAAATTTTTATTAGACGACTTTTGCCGAAACAAATGAAAAATTTTAAAATTGTAACTATCGTAAATGTCTAATTAAATCTTTAAGTTTTTAATAAAAAACATAGTTCTTTTGAATCAAATTAGTTTTTCTTATTTGATTCAAAAGAACTATGTTTAAAAACGGTGAGAATTCTGATAGAATGGTTTGACTAAAAAGCAAGCTTGTTGAGGTATCAGTATTTTTTGAAAAAACCTTTTATTTAAATATTTTTGATGCTGAAATATTCTTCACCTTAAATAAAATATTTAAGAAATATTTAAGGTGGAAAATAATTAATCACTTTTTTTTTGAATCTCCTTTTTTCAAAGGGAAAATTTTTATCTCAAAAAATTCAAATCTTTTTTGCTCATTTTGACCTAAAATATTTACAGTGATTTCTAATATAGCGCTTTCACCTGTTTTTACTCGTGTGTTTGTCATATTTTATTTTTGTGTGTTGGTCAAACAAATTTGGGTGTTAACCCAATATTCTTTTTTTAAAAAGGAAACTATCAAAAATATAAATTTCTTCTGATAGAAAATAAGTTTTACTTGTAATTTATTAATTAAAAATACCAATTTATATTGAACTACTTTAATTTTTCTAAAAAAGTAGTGATTGTCGCGCCTGACAGCTACCAAGACGGAAAAAAATGGTCGGTCAAATGTCCGACCATGAACGCAGATTTGGCTTTCTGTTTTTTAGCCAATCGTTCGTCAGGTTTAAGGAAAATTAAAAATGCAATATTCAAAAAAAAATATATCTGTAAATGTCTTTACTGAAAATTTATTTTTATTTTCAAATTTGATCTTGAATTTTCAGCAAACCAACTTTTTGAAAACAGTAACAAAAAATTCGATAAAACTTTTCTCTCAAATAATTAAGTTCAAATAAGGAACAATCTCTAACAATTGATTACTCACGAAAGTCCCAAAATCATTTTGTCATACAAATAACCCTAAGCATGAAAAAAACCTAAACAATTAAGATATATATTAATAAATTATTTTATTAGAAAAAGAACATAGGGTCATTAATCATATTTATTTGGTTCATTAAATTTCGACTAAAACAATCACGGCTCTATGAAAGATTTTAATAACTAATAAAAAATAATTTTGATTAAAAGTTTTAAAATTTTTGTTTTTATTTAGAAAATTTTGAATAATTACGACGACGAGGAAGACGACGAAGACGAAAGCAACGAAGAAGAAATTCAATTGGGAACATGTTTAGAGAGAGACGATTCTGATCTATATGATAACTTTTCACCATCGTCTTCATTATCATCGAATAAAATGCCTCTAGTTATCGATTCACCAACATCGCCAATATCACCCAATCGAATCAAATGCATCGAATTTCAATTACCTAATGATCAAAGAAATAGTCTTCATTTTACTAAGCCTCAAAATTCAAACTATATTAATCGTTTCCATTCATTTCGTTTAGACGATAAACTTAAAACGAAAAAAAATCCAAATTCAAATCTAGCTGAAAATTCCAATTTATCCAAATCATTTTTAGATTTGACTAATTTAAATTCCGATAAAACTTCACCAGAAAGTTCAGTTCCATCTTCTCCCATGGAACTTCAACCAAAACCAAAAACAACCACTGTCGTTATATCACTGAGAAAGAGCTTTAAAAAAAAACTCTCCGAAGATATTGATAATTTACCTAAATTAGAATTAAAAAATGAGAAAATTGTTGCTTGCTTGAGTGAAAAAGGTTTAGAAGACACTAAACGAGAACGTAGAGATTCTGGTGTTGGTGGTTCTTTGACTCGTGAAATAGGAAAAAGACGTGAAAAATGGTCAAGTTTTGTAAAATCTCATAGACCTAGTTTCAAATCTTCTAAACTTCAACTCACTAATTTAAATGTTAAACAAATAGCTGAGATAAAGAGTAAATGCTTTATAAAAATAGAGGGCAAAATAGAAAAGTATAATCAAAATTTGTCAAAAAATCCCTGGAATCGGTTCAAGACTCCTAAATTTATAAAGAGACATCAAAAATCTATCGATCAAGCTCTATACAAGCATAAAAATGTGTTCGGCGTACCTTTAAAACTCAATTATCAACGTTATGGCCAACCCCTTCCGCAAGCTATTATTCAAATAATGAAATATTTAAGAAAAAATTGTACTGGGACTATTGGAATTTTTCGAAAAAGTGGTTCGAAAATTCGAATGAATGTAATTAGGGATTTGATTGAGAAAACTAATCAATTCAATTCAGATGAAATAGAAAAAAAATTAATTATTTTAAATCTAAATCACTATAATGATTTGAATAGTATTGGAAGTATTGGTAGTGGTTTAAGCTCACAGAGTACGTCTAAATCAGATCTAATAACAGAAGATTTTAGCACTAATGAAACAATGGGCATTGATTTGGCCGATATTCTAAAGCAATATTTCAGAGAGTTGCCTGAATGCTTGTTTTCAAATAAACAATCACAAAATTTAATCGATATTTTTACTTGTAAAAATTTTAAAAAATTATTTTTTTTTCAAATGAAAGTATTTAAATTTTCATTTTAAATTTTAGTTGTTCCGGAAAATGAGAGATTAGAAGCAGTTCAATATTGTTTGATAACATTAGATGACGAATACCGTGATTCTATTCAATGCTTATTATACTTTTTACATGATATATCAAAAAATTCACAAGTTCATAAAGTAAATAATTATTTTTTTGTTTCAATCTAATAAAATTTAATTATTTTATTTTAAGATGGACGCGCGTAATTTGGCGATTTGTTTAGCTCCAACATTACTAAATCTAAATATGAAAGATGTTAATTTTAGTGGCTCATCATCGACACCATCAAGCCCACATTCACAATCTCACTTTTTCAATAAAGATACTACTCAAATAATGTCTCGTCAATGCAACTCGTCTTTAGATTGTCTCACATTCATGATCGAAAATCCAAAAAAAGTTTTTCAATTACCAAGTAAGCTATATGACGAATGTCAATCCATTTTACAAAAAGATTCTTTAAAGTATAAAACAATAAACTTTAATCAAATTGTTACAACTATAAACATATATTTAACTGATCGAATAACTGAAATGTTTCGAGAATTAAAAGATAAATCACGTAATTGGAAACGTTTAAGAAATGATTCTACTTGTGAAATACATTATAAACAAATAGACGATGAACAATCTCTATTAAGATTGTGGAAAATGACTATCGAAATCGACTCAAATCCTTTAGAAATTCGAAATAAGATTCTGAAGGCTCGTACCCAATGGGATGAGGAATTAGTCGAATCGAAAATAATCGAACAATTAAATACACAAACAGATATATTTCAATATGTTATGCATTTTATGGCACCACAACCAAGTCGAGATTTTTGCGAACTTAGACAC
Organism: Brachionus calyciflorus; assembly: GCA_002922825.1. Taxonomy (NCBI): domain Eukaryota; kingdom Metazoa; phylum Rotifera; class Eurotatoria; order Ploima; family Brachionidae; genus Brachionus; species Brachionus calyciflorus. Next base: position 54,383 of record NTPY01000066.1, read on the forward strand.
TGGACTGATGCAACACATTTAAACTCGAAATATTCCTATCTTATTTTTTCAAGTTCTATCGAACATGAAAAAGCAACACTTTTAGGAGATCTGAGAGCAATTACATTAAGAAATTTTTATTTAATTGAAACAGTTAATGAAAATAAATGTAAAGTTCATCAATTGTACAGAGGAGACTATATGTAAGAATTCAAAAAATAATTATTATTTTTTTATTCAAAATAAAATTATTTTTTCTTATTTTTATAGGGGTTATTCACCAGAGTGGTACAATAAAATGCAGGCCTATTTTTTAAAGCGAAATTTAGTCAATTTAAAAGACTCGTTAAGATTAAAATTTTAATTTTTTTGTATCTATATTTGTATTTATTTTTTTTAAAGGGCTATTTTGAAGGGCAGTATTAATTTTATTTAATTTTGTATATTCTTGTATATTAAAGAATTTTTCAAAATACTTAAAGAAACCGTAAAATCAAAGTTGATTTCAAGAAAAAAAAACAAAAAACATTCTTTAAGGGATTTAAATCTAATTTATTTTTTTTTAAAACATTTTTGTGTAAATTTTTAATATTAATGAAGAATTCTAAAATAAAAGCTGTCATTTAAAAATATTTTTTATTTTTTTGTCTTAAATTAGATTATCTACTGTGTCATTTTTGTGTTTCGAAAATGATTATTCAGTTCGCTTCAAATTTATTCATGAATATTCATGAAAATTGATGAATACAAAAGTTCTAATAAAAAATGTAACGCCAATCGTAAATTTTGACCGTAAACGTAACCATAGCTAAAACATCTTAAAATTAAGGCTAATTAACATAAATTAAGGTAAAGGTCAAAATTTACGGCTGACGTAAAATTTTTATTAGAACTACTGTTTTCATGATCGTTCATGAACGACTTAATATTGCCTGTAGATTAAAAATTGTTGGTATAACTCTTACAAATTTTTCAATTTTATTTATTTTATGTTCAGATTACTTACTATCCTTGCTCATTCACATGTTCCAAAAATTAATATTCATTTCGCCTCAAATTTCATGAATATTCATGGACATTCATCATAATCATGAACGTTTATGATTAATTTCATGAAAGTTCAATGCCTTAAAATTCGTTTGTTAACGAAAAGTAATCGCCGCACAAATTATCGAACATCTAAAACTTAATGGTATCCTAACAAATGATCAACACGGATTTCGGTCTGGGCACAGTTGTGAAACAGCGCTTCATCAAATTATTAGTCACATGTTCAAAGCTCTAAGCAAGAGACAAATTGCATTAATTTTATTCGTTGACTTCAAAAAAGCGTTTGACACAATCGAATCAATAATTTTATTTTATAAACTTCAATTTTATGGTTTCAGCAATAAATCGATTGATTTGATGAAAAATAATTTTACAAATCGAAGACAGTATGTCAAAATAAACTCAATTAACTCTGAGACACTAGAGCTTCTAATTGGAGACCCTCATGGTAGTATATCAGGACCATTATTTTGCTAATTTATATAAATGATATGTCTTCGTTTGTTGATTTCTTTTGCAAACTTTTTGCTGATGATACAACCTTAGCAAAGGTGGCTACATCATTACCTGAATTTTTAGGAGAGTTCAATTTCTCAGTCAGTAATTTAATTACCTGGTGTGATCACAACAGGCTAGACTGGTCCAAAACAAAAGCGATGATTATCACAAGCAAATATAGAATTTAAAGGCCGAAGCATATTGAAATAAATAGAAATATTATGGAAGTGGTATCAAAGTTTAAATTACTTGGTGTAACGTTAGACGAGAAATTAAGTTTTCTTCAACACGTTCGTCAACTTAGACAATCGATAAATAAAATACTCTATTCTATCAAGAAACTTTTTTCCTATCGTTCCCGGTCAAAATTCAATTTTTCAAATCATTTATTCTTCCCTATTTTGATTACTGATCAACGTTACTTATCTACTTCCTCAAATTCTCGATTTAAAAGATTGCGAACACTTACAATCAATGCTTATTTCGTCTTTTTAACTCACAATGCACGATCAATCATTCAATTAATTTCAACAATTTCAACAGCATGTTAGAAAACTTTAAGCTAAACAATTTTCAACACCGAATACTTGAAAGATTGTGCCTATTTATTTACAAAATTTTTAGAGACCCATTGTCTCTTTCTGATCTTAAAATTCAATTTGAAAAAAATCTACTCTATGTCCAGGTATGATTTGAGGAAAATTTATAATTTAATTGTTCTATCAAAAGGAAAATTTAACGACTTTGGTGAAAGTACGTTCAACTACTTTTACTCAAAATTTGTTAATGAGTTACTTTTATATGACCTAGATTTAAGTGACTTTAATTACTTTCAAAAATAGAATCAAAATTAATATTAATTTACTTTTTTTTAAATTTGTAAATTTATATGAGATATTTGATATTAAATTAAAACATTTTAATAAAATTTATAATATATATAATAAATTTTACTTTAATCCATAAATGGGTTCGATTTACTCAAACGAGTAATTGGCATATGCCTGTAATCGAACTGAATAATTATGAATATTAATTTTTGGAACATATGTATGACAAAAATTGGAATGAAAATATTTTACAAGATTTTAGAACTATAATGTCAACGATATATTCAATATTGAAACCGCATTATTTTATATAGTATCTCACGAAAAGTTAGAATCAAACCTCTTTTTTTTTTTTATTATTTCGGTCATCAAAAAAAAAGTCCAGATTTTTTTCAAAATTTTTTCGCCGGAAAAAAGCAAAAAAAAGAATAATTTGAAAAATAATAAGATAATTTACGGATTTATTTTCCTTATTATAAAAAGAATACCAAAAGTTCGCTAATCTTTGAAAAAAATGGGTAAAAAATAGTAACCAACTAACAAAGATGGAGTATTATACTTCTTTTAAAGATTCGAACGAGAAATAGGCAAGTTGGTTGGAGTTTCGCAAAAATGTGTCAAAACAACCAAGAGAAACTATCAAGCGACATCTAGGGTAGACAACTTTGGGAACTACAGACGACCTCTAAAGTTTTCGGATCGAGACGTATGGTATATTTTTAGATTGGTCAGAAAAATTTTACAATCAGCTTTAGACAAATCGCCGCAGGCTTCAATTCTAAATTCGATTGACCAGGGATAAGTCGAGAAAATTTTCGAAGAAGACTTTCTAAAAAAGGCATTAACTCTTATTCAGCTGTTAAAAAGCCACTTTTGACCGTCAGCGATAGAATAAAACGGCTGAAGTGGTGTAAAGAATGACGGAGTTAGTCGACAAGATTGGGCCAAAGTCCCAAGAGTTCAGAAGGGAGGAGACTCGTTCGGTTTATGGGGATGCATGTCTTACGAAGAAGTAGGATGTTGAGATCCTTGAAGGAGAGCCTTGAAGACCACTTAATACCATCTCTACAGCTTTTTTTCAAGCATGATCACCTGCACATACGGACAACTCGGTAAAATACTGGTTTAAAGAACATGATATAAAATTTATGGTCAAATATCATAAATTACTTGATTACATCAGTCAGAAAATTTAAAGCAATTGCTTCATGATGAATGGATAAAAATTCCGACTGAAATTTGAACAAAATTTAATTTCCTCTATGAAAAAATGGGTCGCTGCCAGCATTAAATAAAAAGCACGCCATTTTAAAGCTTAAATATTTCTGATTCTAACTTTTTGTGTCATTTTTTTGGTTTGTAAAAACGCTGGTAATTACTTAATGTTTTTTTTTTGCTTTTATCCGGCATTTAAATAAATAGAGAATAAAAAATTCTGGACTTTTTTTTGATGGCCGAAATAATAAGAAAAAAGATATAATAAAAAAAGAAGTTTGATTCTAACTTTTTGTAACATACTGTAAAGCACTTTAAGACAAAACCCACGTTTACAAGAATAAGTTATAATATAAAAGTTTCAAAAGAGCGATTAACTATTCTTTTTGGATGTAATATGCCTGGAATAGAAAAATAAAACCAATTTTTGTAGAAAAGTCAGAAAATCAAACATGTTTCAAATCGGTCGTTAAATCAAATATACCAGTTTATTATAGTTTAACAATAAAGCATTGAAGGATCGAGTTTTACTCACAGAATGGCTTGCAAAATGTAAAAAACAATTACAAGCTGAAAAGCGAAAAATTATTTTATTCTTTGAAATTTTCAGTGGACAAAAATTGAAGAGGACAAATATGATTTTTACTTAATTTACTATAAAAAGAAAATTAGTATAATAAGATTGTTTACTTTACTTGGTAAATTAAATGAAACCTTCTATACAAATATCGATATCTCAGATGTCTCTCCTTTCGTCCCAAGTATTCAAGCTAAAGCTTTTCTAGTTTTGCAAACTGCAAGTGTAATATTCAGACACTATGACGTCTCTACTGACACAGTTCTCACCTCTATGTGCTTAAACTAGAGTTCAAGTAAAAGTAGGGTGCCGGATTTCAATGTTAATTTTGCCATAAAATTGAACAATTTTAATTTTTTTTTCACTTACAAATTTATGCTCATTTAAAAGCTCTGGAAAAGAGCTTTCTCTTAAGTACATTTTGATTCAAAAAAAAGAGATTAAATTGGTCACATTTAGTTATCGAGTCAATATGGTACAATAAAAATCACAAATCTTAATTTTTCATTTTGTTTTAAATTCATGAAATTTTGTTTTGGAATTATGCAAAATTGAAAGTGTAGATATTAAATTGAATAATGATTCTTAAATATTATTCATCTATGTTCAAAAAAATTTCATTAAATATTGTATCCTAATATTTTTTTTCAATAAAAACTTACTCCTAAAACCAAAAATTTGCATTTAACTTCTTTATTTGGTTTGAAAAGGATGAAGGCCCCATGGTCGCGCTTAGATATCTTGGCCATTGATTTTTACATGATTAATCACTTCATAAACAAAAAATCTAAGCGCGACGACGGGGGCTTGATCATAAGGCTATTTTTTATATAACTCATGCACCCTCCTTTCTTTTTAGATACTAATGGAGAAATGGAAATTTTCAAAGATTAATATATTATACAGCACTTGCTTCGAAAAAAAAGCGTTACCGTGAGCAAATTTCATATTTTTAAACGAAAATTTAACATATTTGTGATATATTTTTTGCACATTTTTTCAGTAAAAATGAAAGCTTATTTTATTCGAAATAAATTAGTCTCTTTTAAATTAGATTATTTAATCAGAAATTACTAAGAAATATCACAAATTTAACTAACACTTATTGGAACGGTAACGCTCACGCCTTTATTTCAAAAGAAGTGCTGTAATTCGTGATCAAATTAAATAGGATTGATAGTACATGGTGCATTGTACAAAAGATGGTTTTCGAGTTTTAAATTTGACGGTATTTGAAAGTCGGACAAATCTTTTTACCATAGTTTAAGAAAACAATATCAAAAAAAATTCACAAGGACTTACGAGAGGTTCTCAGTGATATTCTAAATTTTTTAGAAATTCTTTTGTTCAATTTTAATTTTTTACAACCAAAATTTCTACTATTTTTTATCGATTACGTGATCAACTAGACTAGATATTGAATCAGTATTATTTTAAATATAAAAAAAACAATTTAAACTAATACTCAGTTTCTAAGTTAATCTCAAACGTGCCTGAGCATTTTAGATTAAGATATGTTAGAATGTTTGCTAAAAATCTTTGCAATTTCTTAGAGTTTTCATTTGAAATTATATAAAAATTTTCATTATTATTCTTAATCTTAATCTTCATTCTCTTGAAATATAAAAATAAAATAATAAAATATTCAAGTTTTTTTATTCTTGGTTTTGTAAGTGTAATTTCTCAATTGGGAAGCAATAATTGTAATTTTCTTAGCATATATTTTCCATTATTAAGTTATATAAAAACTTTTAATGCATAAAAAGATAAGTTAAGCTTTGATTTAAATTGTAAACTTAAGAAGAAAAAAATTTATTATTCAATTAAAAAAAAAAGAATTTAAATTACACAAAATTTAGATTAAAAAGCCTAATAAAATGATTAAAGGAATGTATAAGGCAAAACTTGTTTTAAACTTGCTGCCTGAATTACACATATCTGTATCACAAAAACAAAAACGTTTCACTTTTTCTCTCATTTTAATATCACGACAGCCATTGGCTGTATTTATACCGATGGCATTTGCCTTCATCAACTCGTCACTAGTGAAACATCTTCGACTTGCAGGGGTCTCTGAAGACGTAAATTTTTTAAAATAATTTTCAACTTTGTTCTATAAGAAAAATTTTTTCCTTACCGACTGCTTGTTCTCTTTCTTCTTTAGTTTTAGCTTCTATAATTTCGTAAGATTTCCAGCATTTACCGTCACATTGTTCAGCAGTGTGTTGAGTAAAGTCAAAGTATCTGTTACATTCAGTGTCCTCGCATCTCCAGCATAAGATAATATTTGCACCAAAGCCCAAAAATTGCGATTTGACTATTTATTTTATGAAAAAAGACTTTAAAAAATGCCAGGTTTATTAGTTAAAATGAAATTACCTCTTGATATAAGGAACGTTAAAATAAGGCCAATAGTTAAAATTTGAGATTTCATTTTGTCTTTGGTTAAAGCCCCTAAAAGAAACAATAAAATTGTTGAAAGTTTTTTCTTTATACAAAAAATTAAAGATAAACTTTAAAAAAGAAAAGAAAAATTAAAAGGAAGAAGTGAAAGAATTTGTTAAAATAACAAAGTATTATTTAAACTAATCCTTGATTGTTAGTGAGGATTTTTTTTCTCTAAAAAATTGTACTAAGGATCTATTAGAGACGTGATTTGTTTTAAATATTTTAATTGAATTAAAAAATATATAAAATTTTTTGTTGAGGTTGTAATTAAAAAATTTTAAAAGTTATAAGAGAAAAAAAAATTTTATTTTGAATTTTACGAATAAAGTAGGGCATATCCGATCGTTTGGTTTAAAAAGGTCCTCCATTTACTTACAATTTAATATTGATTAAATTTTAACATGGATTTCGTGTTATTTACAATGTGAACTTGTTCTTATCTTTCATTTGAGATTTCAATGAGTTATTAGTTTTTTTTTTATTTTACGTCTTATTTTCTTTAAGACGAGTCAAAATAAAGCAAAACGGAGATAAAATGAGTTCATTTCTAATCCCTTTTCAAACTTGAGTATCTATTTATCTTATCGATTGAAAAGAGATTAATAAAATTATCAATTTTTTAAGCATTTTTTTCTAACTGTCAAGTGTTTTTGTTTTAAGGACATAAAATGGGACATGAGTTTTAAAAGGAAATAATTATTTTAATAAAAATTTGTGGATTGTGATCGGCCAATAAAATTTGATTTTAAGGTCAAAATATATTAATACTTTTCCTTAATTAAAATTGATTTAAGATTTTTGTTTGCTATTAGACAATTCATTTAAGTGTATAAATACAAATTTTAATAATTTTTTAAAGAAGAATTTAATAAAAATAATTCTTCAATTTAAAGTTATTTGATAAGAAATAATCATGAAATAAAAATTTTGTTATTTTAAAATTATTTATTTAAAAGAAAATAATGGAATTAGACTGAGACAAATTATTAAAGTTTTATAATACAAATAAAGTGTTTTGTTTTAATGCTTTGATACGAAACCATATTTTGAAAAACTTTTCATTTGATTTAACTGCTTATGATTTATCAAATAGATGACTATGAGTTTTCAGTTATCGGATTTGAAAGTACTTTTTGATGTTGAACTGATGGTTTGAGGGATTCCAAAAAGGTAAAATTCTTTTAAATTTTATTTCTTTGATGGCTTTTGATGACACACTTACATATTAAAACTCATACATTTCTCTACCATTAAATGATTGAAATTCTTATGTTATTTTAAAAAAACTGTAGCAAACAAATTTTAGAAAGTTAATTCAATGAATGTAAGGGTACCAAAAAAGGGAATTTGAGGGAAAAAAAGTGAGAACATTTTTTGCAGAAATTTCAAAGAATAATCTAAAATTTGAAAAAAAAATAAACTTAGAAATAAAATCATAATTAACATTGATAATTCTTTGAAGAAAATGTCATAATTTTCGAATAAAATTTCAAATTTTTTACGTAGATTCTCAAAATACTTAGTTTAATAAAATTGCAAAACAATAATAAGTTAAGACGCGACGAAACATATATTAAATCTCATATTAAGTCTTTTTAAAAAGATTTTATTGAAAATCATTTAAGAAATTTGTCTTAAATAAACAGGTCTTAAATATTGTTTTAGAACAGTTTGGAGTTAAGATTTTTTTGCTGTCACCTAGGCATAATAGTAAATCGAGTATAAATTTTGGCTTTAAAACTCTATATTTGGTATTTAAACTATACAAGCTTCTTATTTTTCTAAGTTAAAACTTAATAAAACAAATTCATAAAATATAACTTAAATAGTGAGCTTAAATTAATATTATTTTTCTATTCATTCTACTTAACTTTCCTAAGTAACAAAATAATTTATATAATTCTATTATCTCTAACCGCCAACAATGTTGCTCTAGGACAGTTTCGAAACATCTGAAATGCTCTTAAGCATCATTCTGAACAAAATTTTAACTTATTACAAAAAAATAAGAAGAAAAAAAAATTCGAAATTGGAAAAAATTGTATTTCTTCCAAGCGAATTTTTTTTCATTGAAAATTGTGAAAAATCTAATCAAATCTTTAATTTATTCAAAAAGAAGTTAAAAATAGTAAACAACCCTAATGAATTTATTAAAAAATGAAGGGAAAAAAAATCTGAGCCTAATAACGATATTATACCATAAATTTTTGTTAATCTCAATTAAAAAATATAAAAAAGACAATCGTTTTAAGCTCTCCGGAAGGACTGAATTTTTCGACATTATTCTTAATAAATTTTTAAAATTTTATAAGTTTAACATACAAATAGTGTCAAACTTAAATAAAATGATTAATATATTATTAATATATTGTAAGTAAAGATTATTTTTAAAAGAAATATGGAAAAACACTTTTTGACAGTCTTTTGATAGTGAATGATTTGATAAATAATTTAAAAATTGAATAGTGTTTTGATTAAATTTTGCTAAATATTAATCTTTATTATCAAGTTTTAAGCTAAAGAACCTGATGATTTTGTTTAAAAATAATAAAAAGTTAAGTTTGGTAAAAAAAATTAAAAATTCGATAATTTTTTTACTACTAACACCAAAAAATAAAATTAATTTTTTTAAGAAATTTTAAAATCACGAAAATGAAAGATTGTGAAAACTCGTGAAAGATTAGGAAAACTTGTGAAAGATTATGAACGTGATCGTTCATGAACGTTCAGGAAGCGAAGAGATGAATGACCATGACTGTATCTTAAAAATACAAATCTATTGGTTGGTACAAAAAAATAAAGAGAATCTAATTTAAAAAGATGGAGATTATTTGGTCAAGTTATTTCAAAATCATTTAGAGGCTATGAAATGAAGCTACAATCGACAATAACATATACTTTGAATTTTCAATGGCATAAGAAATTATAATAAAGTGGCAAAAATTATTATGCATGTAAATCAAAATGAAACAAATAAGCAATAGTGAACCCTAATGATCCAAAATAACCCAATAAAAAACGGTAATTCCGTGCATTTATATGTTGTGCTAAAATTTAAAAAGGAACTTCATACAACCTTGTTGAAAAGCGCGAAAAAAAAATATTATTTTATAATTTATTTTATCGATTTTTTTATTATTCTATTTATAATTTATTTTTTTTTGTTAAGCAGCAAATTTTTGTGGGATTTAGGGTTTAAAAAAAAGAGAGAGAGAGCTAGTTTCGTGTGTCATTGTTGATTTTATTATTTATATTTTGAAGTTCATATAATTTAAATTAGCGAGAATTAACATTAATAACTTGATTTTCAAGACCTCAAACAAAAAAATTAAAATTTTTCAAAAAAAGCTTAAATTTGAAATTAGAGAAAATTTCAAAACTTAGAATGAATTTAGGTTAGAAATACTATTTTTTTTCTTTGAACGAAAAAATATTACAAAAAAAAAATAAAAATATATTTTTTTTGAAATTTTTCGTTTCGGTCTTTCTCTTCGTTTTATTTGTCGATTTTAAAAAGATAATTAATGGAATTCTAGATTATTAATTCGAGTGAAATATGTGCTTTTATGAGTTTTTTTTTATTGCAGTCAAATTATTTCGTTAATAAAAAATAAATTCCTCCGATTTTTTTTCTATCTTAGACTTGTATCAATCAGCCCACTTATTTTTTTTATGTTATTTTTGAACAAGATTTTCAAGATTAAAACGTCTTTTAGGATATTTATCAAACTTATGTAGGATTTCAATCAATTAAATATTTTATTTTTTTAAATGCTCACACAAAATGGCCTGAGAAAAAAAAATTTTAAATCCAGAAAATTAGCCCCAAAAAACAATATTTGATTGCAAAAGTAAATGAGTGTAATTAAGCAATAAAATTTTTTTAATTTTATTATTTTTGTAAATAAGTAATCAACTTGAACTACACTTTTAGGTTGAAATAATGGGCTATTCTTCATACTTATTTTATTTAATGAATTTTATAATATTTTTTTAACGCCTGTAAGTGTTGAACTTAAGGCAAAATTAAATTATAAAATATTTTTTAAAATTCATATTTAGTAATGCCATATGCTTTTTTAAAAAAATCTCAGCTTTCCTCGAGGTAAATATTTAAGTTTAAGAATTTTTCAATTAGAATAAATTTTGATTTCGAAAACTGCTTAATCAAATAAGTATTACGAATGATCAAATTTTAAGTTTCAAAAAAACATTTAAATAGTAAAGCTAGTAGTTTTTAAGACAAAAATTGAAGTTTTATTGGAAAATTTTTAAAATATTGAGTTTTTTTTTAGATATTAGCAGAATCAAAAACTAGATTAACCCAGTACAACCCAGATTTTCTGCAGTAATTTTAATTAATTCTTAACTTTTTCAATTTTTTAGTTTTAGTAAATTTTATAAAATTGACAGCATCATATATTTATTAAAATACATTACAGACTATAGACAACTTTTTACTGCGTTTTCTATTTTTCGACTTAACAGAAAGAGAAATAAAAATTTTTTTTTAAGAGAAAAATTTATGACTCTTGGGTTAGACAATTGACTAGCTTCATTTTTAAGGATCTAAATAAAGTTGTATTCTTTGAATGAAAGTATACTTTTTAAAGAATTTAGATTTACTCTAATATAATATTTTAAGTTTCAGGAATTTTAAAATTTTCGTAAACTTTTATAATAAGTAACAGTAAAATACTGGCATTTCTTATGTTAACGAAATTAAAGCTCAAAATAGAAATAAAAATTCATATTGAAACCATATGACAGACCACTATTATAATAAGTAGGGTTTTTTTTGTTAAACTTTGATTGACAAGTTATCGAGACGAGAGGACTACGAATTTTCAAAAGGATAAAAAAAAAAAGATATCATCTTGTATTGTCAAAAAATTAATTCTATTTTTAAAACTGTAACCAAAATTCAAAATTATGAGAGTAAGCTAAAATTAAGATTTCTAAATTTGATAAGATTTGATAAGATTCAGATAAACAAACTATTCTTACAATTTTTTTTTTTGAAAACACATTTTTAAATATTTTGAATAAAATGAGCCTTGAGGAAAATAAGATTAAGATATGCTTAATTTATAATCTTAAATGCTTGTTTTACTCAGACATTAGTAGCAAATTAATCGATTAATCAAATTTGTTTATTACAAAAATCATTTTAGTTTAGTTGAAATTTTATTGATTTTTTCCATTTAAACATATCGATCCGTTTTTCTTTTTTAAATTAATAAATTACAAGCAAATATCGAAATAGATTAAGTAGATTTCAATCATCATAAATTATAAAATAAAAATAAACGGATTCAATTTCAAAATAGGTTGGTCATTAAATTAAATAGAACCCTTATAAGAATTTTTCTTTAATGGCTCTTTTCTATTATCATTATTTTTTTTATTCGGAAGTTGTATAAGTATTTTTTTTAGGGTAAACTAATATCTTATGAAAATATTCCTGAGATCATTCGTATTAGAAAATGGGTCTTAATTATTTTTATAAAAAATATTAACTCAGCATTTTTTCAAAAGTTTAATTTATTTTTTTTTAAATTTTTTATTTAGATTTAATTAAAAAATATAATGGAATTCAATGGCTATTATTACTAAACTAGTAAGTAAAATTATCTTCTTTTTTTTTACGTTTTTTGTTGTATTCAAAGTGATTCGATTTCAACACCTGGTACATTGACTGAGTAGTTTTGTTATAGTAAAGACCAGAGTCAAACAAAAATTACTCAAATTTAAATTATCATTCCATGCTCATAATAGCTCTAATTTAATTAAACAAGATAGAAATTTGCATGATTTTATATAATAAAAATTTAATTAATTAATTTGCATTTTTTTTTTGTTACTTTTTTTTTCGAAATTCTTTTCACGATCTCAACATTTCAAAGCTCTCTAGTTCCAGCAATAAGCAGTATAAGATAAACAAAAATGCAAATTTAATTTTTTTGCTTTTTCGATAATCTTCGGAGAGTTAATTCTTTCATTTGTTTATTTTCAATTCAGAAAACTATTCGGAAAAGATTTAATTAAATTTATTAAAGAAAAAAAAGCTAAAAGATATTTCCTAGAGACCACTGACCAGTTTAGAGATAAAATTAAAATTTCTCGACTTCGGATATTTTAGGATTTTTGTATTTTTTTTAAGAAATAAATTTTAACGCACTCATTCAGATTTTTTTTCTTACACTAATCTCAAAACTAAATTTAAAAATTCTGAATAAACTTAAATGCCCAAGATTGGATAAAAGTGTTCATTAATGATCAACGTAGCTCATTTTTGACCAAGTTGACAAATTTAATTTTAGATCTTATTTTTAATGTGGCTGCCTATTTTATTGTCGAATGATCCGACACATTTATACGCCGTATAAAATTTGAATCTTTTGAGTCGTGTACAGGAATTAATTTCTTATAAACAAGATAAAGTCGCTACGCTCCATTTTTCTGTGCGGAGGAAAATATCTCGAAATGGTTTTTCTATAGATTTTCAAATAAAATTTTTGGGAAAAAAATCATTTGAAAAATGGCTTATTTATTAAAATTTTTAACTGAATTTTAATTTTTTTAAAGCCAGAACTTTTGCCAAAAAAAGAACAAAATTCTTCTTTAACTTTACATTTGTTAAAATTTAATTTATCATTTTTAATTTTGCATAAATTATAAAAATATTTTTTGAACTTGGTCAAAAAGCTGGAAATCTAAATTCTGAGCCTACAGCTTAGAATAAACATTTGAGGGATAATAAGAAATAAGGTCCAGAAATTTATGTGTTCACAATAATAAAATAATGAGTGAACAAAACAAATCACATCTTATCAGATGAAATCATATCTAACGCTTTACCCCATAAAAAAATGTACCTTTAAGTTCTAAATAAAAAAAACCGCACCCGTAGCGTACCCATACCAAAAAAAAATAATTTTTTTTCGGTCCGGGTACGCTGTTAACTCGCGAGAAATGAAGTAATTCTAAAAAACGTTTGTTGAGTTTTTTTTAAATAGTTTTTTAGCAAAACCAATTAAGTTAAAAAAAAAATGTTTAAAGTTACAAATAAAAGAAACAATTTTTTATTTGTGAAACTCTGCTGTCAAACTTTCAATTTCGCAGAAAAATTCATAAAAATTTATGAGTAAGGCGATTTTTCAATAGATTTTTTACTGCATGCTTCTTTATTAGTTTGAATACAATTTATTTTTACCGTAAAACCTTGCTTATAAGCGACCAAAAATCGCCTCTTTGAAAGGAAAAATCGTAGTCTAAACAAATTAATTTAATTTATTATTATGACATTCCTGGTAGAGTTAGTGTGGTCTGTAAAAATATCAAAAAATTAAAATTTTTCAGAAGACCATTCTTCTGAAAAAAGGGGGGTCTGGGGGTGCGCTTATAAACAAGGTTTTACGGTACACTTAAAAGAAGAGGTAGCAGGAGATTAGAGTGCGCTCCTGTTCTTTGTTATTAATAAATCTACCAAGTTATCGGATCAGGTCTGGTCACACAAAATAAAATCGTATTAAATATCAATTTATAAGTTATAAGACGATTTAATAAAAAATTCAAGTCCCATAATGCAATAGATCCAAATCGTTTTAAGCAGACATCTGTGTTAAGAAGTTCCATTATTTTTGCTTTCTATTTATTTTAACTGTAACTCTGCAAATATTCATTCAAATATGAATGATAAAAGGAACTCTTAAATAGTTTAAGGATATTTTACTTTGGTTTAAAAATCAAATCAAAAAATTAAGCTTAAACAATTCAAAATAATTCTCAGTTTCATTTTGAGAAATATTTGTTTAATTGAAATTCAGCTCAAGTTCTTATTTAAATACTTTGAGAATAATTTTGTTCTTTTTTGTCAAGTTTCAGCATTTTTAGTTAAAAAAATTTTAAAAACAAGTCAAATGATTATATTTAGAGTGATGTTGGCTTAAATTTTTCAGTCTCATCAAAATAAAAAACAATTTCTTAATTAAGACTTTGAAGTGATGTAACATTATCCAATAAATGTGATACTAGTACTTGAATAATTTTTAAAAAAGTCTCAAAAAATAAACATTTCTATTTTAGAAATAAAGAAAAAGTCATTAAATTTCAATTTTAGTAAAAACTTGAAAAATAAAATCAAATTTTTCCTTTTTCTTCTATTAGAGATACTTAAGCACACGCTCATACACACTATTAAACTCTAATTTGTTTTATTTGTGTTCAAAATTAAATAAAAAAGACTTATTATGAAGAAAAAAAATTTTTTTCTTTCTTATTTTTGTTGTTGTTGTTTTTTTATAGCGCCTGGAGTCTAATCATAAAATTCCATCTAAGTTTACACTAAACGTTTTCTATCTTTTTCATTTTGAGTTTTCCTTAAATAATTCAAATACATGTGTTGAATCTTATTGTGTAGATCTAGTTTTGTTTTGTTTTTTCTTTATTTACTACTTTGATTCATTTTTATTGATTCGTGCTAATCGTATGAAAGGAAATTTATAGTTTGAGTATATATTTGCTACGGTCTGAATATAAAAAATCGACTTTTTTTTCAGATGATTTAAAGTAGCTATTTAACGATTTTATAATTTTTGATCAAGTTTTATATTGTATGAAAAGCTCATTTATCACCCTTTATTTGTTTGTTTGGATCAATCTTAGGATTTAATAATTTCGCTTGAATTTTTTTTTTTCAAATTTGAATTATGAGTTTTAAATTAATGGAAGTCGGCTTTTTAGGTTTAATTAAGCATTTAAATGAATGCTTTTAAAAAAAATATTCTTAGAAAAATTTTAAAATGAATCTTGCACAATTTTTTTATAATCTGAAAAAGAATTCTTAGCTAGAACAGTGTTATATTTAATTTTAAAACTATTTACAGTCAACTATTTAAAAGGCAAAAATGAGATAGCTTGATTGAACTAGTATGACAATCTATATGATGATAAAAAAAAATTTTCAGTTATCAGAAGTCTATACTTTTAAATGTTTAAGCTGAGCTTAGGTTGTGTAATTGTGTGCTCTATTATTATTATTATTATTAATTCTTGAGCCAAGGCCACTTGGTGGGCCACATCATCAGTACGCCCATAAATAAAGCGTACTTTTAGTTTATAATAAATAGATTTTTGCTACTATCAAATAAAAAAAATGTAAATAAAAGAAAAATTAAATACCAAAAAAAAGTACAAAGATCAAAAAAAAGAAAAGAAAAAAGTTCTAAAATAAGTATAAAATATTCATTTGAGTCTTAGTATTATCAAGGCTAAAAATCCTTTTAACTAAGTATCTGGAGTTTCAATTGAACGTTGTGTGCTTGTATTTAATAGTAACGTCTTTAGGGTGTCCATTAGATCTTTGTGGTTCGCTTCGCCTTTTTTAAATAGGTCTTCAATTTTTGTGTTTAAACTAGCAAATTTTGCGTTAAGATTGTCGATTTTTGATTCCATACATGCGGTTTTAGCTTCAATTTTTTCGATGTTCAGTTCAGTTTCCTTTAACCGAATATTAAATTTTTCTTCAACTTCGTCAATTTTATTCCGCTCCGTTATCAACTCTTTTTTAAATGTATCTTTCAACTTTTCGTATAATATTGTATCATAATGTACACTTGATAAACAGTTTTGCTTTTTCGATTTGAATTCTCTAATTTTTTCAGGCTCTTTGGTTTTATCGGATTTACAGGTTAACAGATCTAAAGTAGGAGATGTAGCTCGGTCGATTGGTTCAGCGTAATTTAATATTGGAGTTGGCATATTTTTGGTTTCTTCGGTTTTTTTGAGATTAAAAATCGTATTCGTCATTTTTTTGATTCCATTTGATTTGCTTTCAGATTCAACGCTAAGACAGAAATTGCTGTTCGATTCATAGAGCTCGTTTAGATTCGAAAATTCATTTTGATATTTTTTGTCAGCTTTGTTTGACCCTATTTGATTAAGATTCTTCAATATACGTATCCGAATATTTTGTGCCCATTTGAGTACTTTTTTTAAAGCGATTATGTCTTGATCAATATTGTTTTGTCGACTAAAGTTTTTACACATTGTATTTATTGGCGTCTAGAGATTCGTAAAATTGATTTTAAAACTCCCAGATTGACTTTAATACTTGAAATGATTGAATGAAAATATGCCGTATAGTCCGTAAACAAATGTCAAAGCTATAAACACGATTTTCAACTAAGAAAATAACGACTGTTGCTCTATATAGAATTAATCATATCTAATTTAAAATTTTTAACGTTTAACTGTATTTCCTGTAATGTAAAATCGATTTGTCATTTTTTGAATAATCATATATTTACAAAAATACGGCAAGTTTTCTAAAAAAGGGAACATTTTTAGGGGATGAACAATTTATTAAAAAAAATTTTTTAACCGCTATTTTTAGCTTTTTAAACATATTTCAAATTGTGATTTCAATTTTTTCATTCCCTATAAATGTTCCCTTTGTATCCCCTATAATGTAAATTATAACAACATTATAATTGTTAAAAAAGGGAGAAAAGGAAGATTATTTTATGAAGCCCTATATCTTTATAAAAGGCGATTAAGTATATTAACCGTATTAAGACGAGTTTTTCTATTGCCCGTTCATTTAAGCATACTTATTTAATCCTAAATGGCAAAAAATTTTAAACATTTTTATAAATATTATGCGTCTAAGGGAGATAGTAAGGTTCCCCAAATGATAAAGCCTAGTTTTCTAAAAACTTTTCAAGTAACAAAAAGTTTAGAATACTAAAATTTCATATTTAAGATAATAAGTAATTTTAACTTACTATTAGTTTTGTGAAATTATTTGCTATTTTTAAAAGAGAAAAAAAGGAAAAAGTAGTTTATTACTGTAATTTTCCAAAAATAATTTGAAATAGAGTTAAAACATTTATTTATTCTATTAATGTTGTTTAATAAATTTTTAGTAGGAAATATTTTAGTCGAAAGTGCCTTTTTCAAAAATGAATATCTTGAGTGCAAATTTTTCAATTACGAGGAATATTCAGGTTTCGAAAACACCGAAAATAAAACTAAGGTTTAGTGGTTTGGAAAACATTTTAGCAAAATGGAAAAATTTAATTCATAAAAGTGTTTAGATACTAAATTGAAAGTTTAAAAGTAGTTAATAAAAAGTAGCTGATTGATTTAAGCTTATTAAAATTAATGATTGAAAGCAAAAAAGGGTTTAAGGCAAATGTTATTTTTCAAGATTATTTTCTTCTTCTTACATTTTTAAGTAGATTTGATTAAGACTTTTTTAAAAGTATTTTTCAAATAGAGTGTATGATTCTTGAGAATAAAATTTAATGCCAGGAATCATTATAATTGATTATTAACATTTAAGAAATCATCTAAACCTGTTTAAAAATAAATAAGATTTATCAGTTTTATTTTTTATTTTCAAAAAAAAAAAGTATTTAATTTAAATCAACGTATTTACAGTTTTGTTTTAAAGCTAATTCACACTAAAGCCGATCACTTAGGAACAATTTCTTAAACAAGTTTTACATTGTAGTCTATAAAATATAGAGCATTATATTACTGGGCGAAAGAAGTCCTAACAGCAAATAAGCAACTTTGATTGCTTAACTATTTTAAATTTTTTAAATAGATTATCCTATTGTTCATTTTAATTCATTTCTATTGACAATCCAGTTTTTATTTGCCTAAAACCAAGTCAAGTTTTCGAATAAATTTTCACGTAAAAACTGTCAATACTAAAATGCAAACAAATTTTTCAAATACCATTAAATTAAGAGCAAATTTTAATTATTCTCTGGTGATAAATTGCTTATTGAATGGTCTCTAGAATCACTTAGCCACCAAAAAAATTAAAAAAAAAAAGATTTTAATTGGATTTTATCTGACCTTTTCAATAAAAAATAAATTTAATTCAAAGTTTATTTTTAAAAAAATGATTAATAGTCAACAAAAAGCAAAACATATTTGAAAAGAAAAAACACAGTTTTATTTTGTTCGAAGCAATTCCTATTAAACAATTTTTAAA
Organism: Brachionus calyciflorus; assembly: GCA_002922825.1. Classification (NCBI taxonomy): domain Eukaryota; kingdom Metazoa; phylum Rotifera; class Eurotatoria; order Ploima; family Brachionidae; genus Brachionus; species Brachionus calyciflorus. Next base: position 72,990 of record NTPY01000066.1, read on the forward strand.
GCCAATTTAAAAAGAAGATAATTTGCATTTTTATGGTCGGAAGAAGAATTTTTTGCAAAATCTAAAACTCATTAAAAATTATTTAAATATCCGGTAAAATTGAAATTTTTAGTTTTTTCTCTCTCTCTCTCAGACTTTACTATTCTGATTTTATTGAAACGGATTATCTTTTTCTTGAATTAAAAAAAAATTCAAAATAATATAAAACTAATTAAACTTTTTCCAAACAAAGACATTTTATTTTAATTCCTAGACTCAAAGAAATTGTAATTATTATTCGAAAACTTAAAAAGAGAAAAACTTAAACTAAACCTCCTCTCTTATTTGTAAATATTAATTAATTTCAAATGGATGATAAGAAGAAATAAACAAATTTGCAATCAGTCAACAAAACTTAATTTTTTCTTATTTTTATAAATAAAAAAATTATTATCTTCCATTGAGAAGAATTTCTATTTTCTTGTTCAATTTAAGTTTTAATTTATCATTATTGTAAAATAATTTTATTTTACTTGTTTATTCTAGGCTCAAATTCCAATAAGTCAGCATTGAGAAATAAAAAAAAAACGAAAAGAAAAAAGGAAATCTTAATTTGGTTCGGCCTGGAGAACAAATATTTATTTCAGCGCAATAAAAAATCTTGTTCGAAATTAAGAAAAAAAAAACAAGTTTTGTTTTTTGTTTAATTAAAATTTTTCATTCAAAAAAGGAAAACAGTTTCAGCTTGTGTCTATAACCACTACCAAAGAAAAATAAATAAGTTTATTAGGCTTAAAAATAGCAGTTCAAGGCTCAGAGACAATGATTTTATTTTCTAGAATGATGTAACAAATAATTTTTCATCATTTCTTTCTAATTAAGTTAAATTGTTAACTTTTTATTTGCCATGGATACGAAAATTCAAAAATGAAAAAAAAATGTAGAATTTAAGGGTTGTTTTTCTTTTAGCTTCTAGCTCTATTTTGGAAATTATTAATATTCGCACATAAAAACAAGTCAATCTAGAATTAAAATACAAATCAATTCAAATAGAAAATTATTAAATTAGAGCTTAAAGGAACGTAAAATAACATCAATGTCTGAGCTTATTTAAACAAAAAAAAAAGAAATTTTAATAATTTTTAAAATAAGTGTATAAAGTACTCCAAAGTTGTTGATAGTTTATTATTCAAAGAAATGAATGACTTGAAGCTTTTTACTTTATCAAAACATAAATAGTTTTTTTTGTTGCCTGTTATATGTAATTTTAAGCTTTTAGTATTTACCATTCTTAGGCTAAATTATTTCCATGATTAATTTCTACTAACATACAAAACAATAATTACTGATATTTAATTATGAGTTGTGTAAGATTTAAGAAGAATATCTCAAAGCTAATAGAACTTATTTTTTTATTTTGAATCCAAACAAAATTTATTTTGGTAATACATTTCTCAGAACAAAAAAAATAATTATTAATATATACCGTAAATTTGTAAATAAAACCGTAAAAATGAGCAAAAATTCATATTTTATCTCTTGAAAGATTTTCTTTATTTTATTGGTCCATTTAAAACTTTTACGCATTAATCAGTACATTTTTACGTCTAAATGGAGGAAATCTTCATTAAGCATTCAAAATTTTCACTGAAAATTTTACAGTGCAAAGGTAACGATGAAGACGATTCCATTGAGAAAGAAATTAATGACTGAAATTTTTAAGGAAACATGAAAAAATTATCAAATATGGAATTTGACTAATTTTAAAAATAAATATCCAATTTTTTGTTGTACCGTATTTCCTCAAAAACAGTACATTAATTTGAAATAATTTGACAGTCTGCTTAATAGGTTGTTTAAGACGATGTTTTTGCTCAAGACATTTTCAAAAATGTTCTCATGAACATCAGAATAAATTATGCTAATTTTTAATTTTCTGCTTAAGAGGATTTTAAGAAATTGCTTAAGAGGGTATTTTTTTCATTAAAACTTGTTAAGAGTTGTTTAAGACATCTTAAGACACTATCCATGGGATGCTTAAGACCCTCTTAAGATTTGTTTAAAAAGTTGTCCACTTATTCAAAAATGTACTGTACAAGATCGAGTCAGTTTCTTTTGAAGACCTTATGGTCCTAAAAAATGACTCAAATTAAAGTAAGAAAAAATGAATGTTATTGATAATTTTGTTTATTATGAGCAGGAAATTTTTTTAATGCAATTTTTTTTAATTGTAGCAGATGCAATTCAATTCTGTAATTAGTCTCAAAAATTTCTGCAAAACACACAATCCAAAAATAATTTTGCAGATAAATTTTTAAATTCAAATTCAGATTATAAAATGCATTGATTAGTTTTTGCATTTTACAAAACTAATTTTTCAACTGTGTTCTAAATTTTTTTTTCGATTTTCTTTTCTTCACAAATATCGTGCAAAATTGCAGAGAAAATTTTTCTTGCATAATTTTAAAAATATTTTAATTCATTGTTAAAATAAAGCAAAAAAGAAAATTGCTAAAAAGAAAAACTTTGGTCTCTATTTGCATTGGATTTTTATCTGAATTAGAAAATCTAATGTTTTTTCTTTAAATTTAAATTTATGTGCTAATAAAATTATTGTTTCAATTATATAACTTTGTAATTCAACGCCAATTCAAAAAAATTGTTTATGTCTTTTGTTAGATCAATTCAAATTTTAAAAGCTTGTGTTTTTTTAAAATTTCATTCAAAAATCATGAATTATTTAATTTGAATTTCGGATTTCAAGTAAATAAGTATTTACAAGTAAATACTTTACTTAAATTTTCCTTGATTTACTTTTAAAAATAATCCAAATTAATTTTTAATAAATATAAATCTATTAATATATAGAAAATAAAAAAACATATTTATTTGTTTATGGAATTTTGACTGAAATGGTTAAAAGAAAAATGATAAAATGTCTTTGAAAGCTGAAAATAATAAAAAAATAAATTTACTTAAAACTAAAATTTCCTTTTACAAGCAAGAAACGGAACTTAATAATCAATTAAACAATAAATGTAGACAAGTACTTAATAATTTGAGTACAAATACTCAATCTATAAATTTATCAAAACATTCAGATTATACTAAAAATAAAAAACTAAATGATTTAAAACAAATTATAAATTCTAATTGTTTACGAAAACACTTTACACAACAGCATTCAGGTTACTGGAAGAATATTTGGTCCTTTACAAATAATCCTATTTATGAATATGGTACTTAATTGAATCACTTTGAGTTCCGAAAATGCAAAACTTTTTCACAAGCTTTTTTAATTAAAGCTTAAAAGTTTTGAATTTCAATAATTAAATTAAGTCTTTATAGTTATAATTTTTTTTTCTCAAATAGAAACATTCGAAGGCTTTGAAAATCCATTTTACGCATATTTAAACACCAAGGAAAATTACTATAAAATGACTGATATTTACGAGACTATTTTAGATTATAAAAAATTTAAAAACAGGTAAAATTCATTTGAATTTTTAATTTTCTATTCAAAAATTAATTTTTTTTTAAAACTAAAATAGTGATATTGATTTGATTAGTTCACCCGACTCACAAGACAGCGGTATTCATTTGACAAGACATAATTCAGAGCAATCAAAATGCTCAAGTATACAAGCCTCGCAAAATGGTATAGACAGTTTATACTCAAGTATAATTAGTAGTAAAAAGAGTTCAGATAATTTATGTGATTTTGAGGATTCGGATAGTTCTGATCAATTTATAGTTCATGTTGAACAACATGAATTACCTCTTGGATGGATCAGATGCTGCGATGAAACTGGTATTTACTATTGGCATAAACCATCAGGTACAGTCACTCGTAAACCACCTAAAATTGATTTACCTAATAAAAATTTTGATGCCCAAAACGAATTCGACAATTTGACTCCTACAAACATAGATCCTATGATCAAGTCTTTTAACCAAGAGACTCAAAGTTCACAGCGAAATTTCATAAAAAATTCGATGTCATTTTCGGAATTCGAAACTAATAGATTAAAATCAAATAGAATAAGATTCTATGTTCGATCATTGGGCTGGGTTAAAATAAATGAAGAGGATTTAACACCCGAAAAGAGTAGCAAAGCCGTGAACAAATGCATTAATGAATTATCTAGAGGTATTAAAGATTTTAATGATGTGGTTGCTAGGTGGGGAGAGGTAAGAAAAATAAAAAATACTTAATAAATCAAAAATTATTAATTTTATTCTCGTTAAGGGTAAAGATTTATATATGGATATAGAAGATAATTATTTGATTCTTGTTGACCCAATTGATGATAAAGTATTAAATAAGCAGTTAATTACATCAATACGAGTATGGGGTGTTGGAAGAGATAATGGAAGGTATGTAGAACTTATAAATTTTTAAATACTTTTAGAAATTTTTATTTATATATTTTTTCTTACCCCAAATCTATATTGGTTTTGTAGTAATAATTACAGGTTAATATAATATTTTTAAATTTAAATATTTTTAGTTACTTTTAATGTTGTAGATAAATTTATGTTATTTAAACAATGTTTAATTATTATTATTATAGTAAGAATAAAATGAGCTAAAAGTTTGTCTAAGCAGATATATCAATGAAACTTGATCTATTTGGGAACCGCAGCTTAAGTTTATTTTTATAAATTTTTATGATTTTTATGTTACGAAGTAATTTAAATAAGAAAATTTTAAAAAGCATTCTTAATGAAATTTTAGTAATCTAGAAAGGTTTAACCATTGTGTAAAACTCTAACTTAACTATGTGTCATCTTTGTATAAATTATATTACCTTGACCCCTTATTTAAATATTAAAGGTTCTTTGAACAAACTCATAAAATTTCAAAAGATTCGGATTTACAGAAAATATTTAATAAAAGAAAACATATAAAAGCGATAACCTTTTTTATATTTAGCTTAGGAATCAATTTAAATCTAATTTTTTATTCATTTTTGTTTAAACTATTTGTGTCCAAAAACGCTTTTTTTAATTTTTATTTCTTTTTTTCAAATTTAAAAAAGTAAATTATTTGTTTTAAATAGAGATTTTGCTTATGTTGCACGAGATAAACAAACAAAAACTCATATGTGTCATGTATTTCGTTCAGACAGTGGTCCAGCTAAAGAAATAGCTAATTGTTTAAGAGATACATGTCGTCGTTTATTAGAAACAAAAAAGCAATCATCAAATACGAATATAGCAAAAACTTTAAAACGACCTGACTACTTGCCTGATCTAATCTCAAACAATATGAACACAAACAAGATAGACTTCAATCTCAAGCTAAGATCAGTTAGCTATAGTAATGATCTTACAACAGAAAACAAAAATTCTGAAAATATAATACAATTTCCACAAGCTCAGGAAGAACCAAAAAGATCAATAAAATGTAGATACTTAGGCAATTTAATCGTAAATAAACCTTCTGGCATGCAAGTATTAAATGATGCTATTGACAAAATTTATTCGAAATGTTTAAATGAATATAAAAAAATGAAAAGAGAAAAACGATTAAAGAATTATGAATTAAAGATGAGACAAAATTTAGACTCTGATTTTGTTAATTTGAATATAAATGACGTAGAGGACGTTGATGACTATGACTACGGTGATGAAGACGATGATAATGAAGAAAATAATTCAGTATCTTTTGACAATTTATCTGATCTAAGTACTGGTCGTAATCTTGGTACCGAAGTAAATGTCATTATATCACCATCGTTTATTCAAGTGACTAGAATTTACGATAGAGAACCCTCATTTCATTCATTCGAGTTTAATAATGATCAAGAGTGTTTAGTAGAGTGTCGATTAAGGTATTTGAGTTTTATGGGTATATCAAATGATGTCAGAATATGTGGTTTTATAATGCATAATGTCGATAATACATTTAGATGTCATGCTTTTTTATGTGAGAATACATCAGCTCCTTTATGCAAAACAATAGAAGCAGCATGTAAATTAAGATATCAAAAATGCTTAGATGCTCATCCTGAAGCCAGTCAACTAGATCAAATGAGTCAAGAAATGAAAAATAGCCGACTAAGTAGTTATTTAGCATCTCAATTAAGAAATGTCTTTGATAAGAGTAGAAATTTATTCTCAAAAAATAATTAACTGCATTTATTTAAAAATTTTTTTTGAAATATTTTAATTTTTTTTCTAAAAGGAAAATCTAGTCTAATTTTTTAATCATTTTTTATGTTTTTTTTTATTTTAAAAAATTTTTTCTAAAGAAATTCTTTTATTCATTTTGTGTCCATAAAAATTTCTCATAATGATCTTACAACTGGCATTAAAAAAGCAAAAAATCCCAAACTTGGTTTTCTTGTGCCATTTTAAATCTTTCAAATAAATGAAGAAAAAAAATTATTATCAAAACATTTATTTTCTTTTATCAAATTTTATTTTGTTAAAAGAAATTAACTAATTTTCCACAATTTAATTATTTTATCGTCAGAACAAGTTACAATTTTATTTCTTTCGAATATCTCAAAATTTTGAATACCCACATCATGGGCTTTTATCTCTCTTTCACATTTTTCACTTTCAATATTCCATATATTTAAAAGACCATCACCTGAACTACTAACAAGACCGAATGAACTTAATTTTAAACAAGTTATCCAAAACTGACCTGTTAAAATACTTCTCAAACACATTCCAATTTCTTTATCCCATATTCCAATACATCCATCGGCGGTTCCGCTAAAAAAAATTCCATTTTTACCAATCGCCAAGCAACTAACAGTATCACTATGAGATCGATATGTTCGGATACATATCAATTTTTTCAAATCCCATAATTTTATAAAACAATCTGCCGATCCACTTAATAACTCGCCACTTTCAAATAAAGCTAAAGCTAATACCGGTTCACTATGCTCCATCAATTTAGAAACACAAATTTCACTCTCCAAGTCCCATATCATAATTGAAGAATCACTTGATGCAGTTATTAAATTACCATTATGATTCATTTCTAGAAAATTGATATTATCTTTGTGTCCTCTTAAAGTCTTTATACAACTACCTTTATCTATATTCCAAACTTTAATTGTCAAATCATTTGAGACACTAATTAGAGTATTATTTTTTGAGATTTTAAGCGAATTTACATAATTTCCATGTCCAATAAAAGTCTTTAAACATTTTCCAGTTTTTAAATTCCACATTTTAATTGTATTATCACAAGAACCGCTAAATAAATTTTCACTATGAATAATAGCACAATTTACATGACTGACATGACCTTTAAAATTTGATTCAAATTTAATATCAATCGATGGAATAGGTCTAGGAGGATTACTCAATTTCAAGCACCCGAATAACTCTTTTAAGCTAATATTATTATTTTCATTAACTAAAAATTCATTATTTTCAGTTTGATCGATTATTTTTTCAATTGGTCTTAACTTTTCGACCAAATTTTTCAAATTTTTTAAACTTGTATCAATTTTTTGTAAATTGTTTACTGAATTTTCAGTAATGTTTATTTTGTTTTTGTCTAAATCTTCCTGAAGTTCATTTAAATTTTGAATTTTATAACTAAAGCTTTTTATAGTTTCTTCTTTATGTTCTTTTAAAGAACGAATCAATTCAAAATAAAAGCTATCGATTTCTTTAATAAGCTCTTCGCGTCTTAAATCAATTCTGGCGATTAAATCAGAATATTTTTCGCCAATATGATAGTCTGGATCAGTTTGAATTTGAATAAATTGATTTAATTTTTCTTGAATTTCTGACTTTAAGGATTCAAATTTATATGTTTTATAATTTAATCGATTAGCTCTCATTTTAATTAGATCATTAAAATAGTGTTTATTGTTACAACAATTTTGACATTGAATATGAGAATTATCGTTAGAGAAATGTTTAAGACATATTGGGCTTGTAGAACATGGTAAATATATTCCAATAGAAAATATTTTTGAACCGCATTTTAAGCAATATTGGTCCATTTTTAAATTTCTGTGTTTTAATTTTATCTAAAAAATAAAATGTTGACTAATCAAGATTTTTTTTTGAAAATTTGGCATTTTTTAAAAAAAGCAAATATTTGCAAAAATTTTAGAAACATAAAAATTCAAATTTTCTTTTCATTATAATTGGTTTTGAACAGTTGTAAATATTTAAACATTTGAATTTACCTACTAATTACAGTAAAAATTCGATTATGTCGAATTCGATTATATATAGTTTCGATTATGTAGAATTTTAGAAATAGCTGTCGACTGAAAAAATGTCTTCTAATTAGATCTAAACTTTTTTTTGATTGAAAGAAAAACAATCGAATATTTTGTTTTTTGACTTTGCTCTGTTTATTTATCTTTTTAACCATGCAGCAGTTAAAATTCTGTGTCCTTTAAGCATCCATTCAAAAAAACAAAATACGAAACAAAGCTCAATCACAAATTTTTTTAGAAAACAACAACCTTTAGATAAGTCACCTTTGTGTATACCAGACCAAAACAGACCTAAAGTTTCTAGACAAATTTTCTTTTCGCCAAAGTTCAATAACTATAACAAAGATTTAAATATACTTATTTTTTTTAATTTATAATGTATCTTTTTTACTTTAAATAATGATAATAAAATTTTAAAACACAGCTAATTTTTTCACTTATAAGACATAAAAATTTGTCACCATCATGGTTCGATTATGTGTAAAATTCGATTATATCCAAGACCAAAAAATTTTTCATTATATATAATCGAATTTTTACTGTAAATAGAAGCAGTAAAATTGAGACATTTTTTATCATTAAATTAGCTTGCTATATGTGAGTAACGTTTAGCAAGGGTTTTATTTTGAATTAAAAAAGACTAAATTTACTAAAAGTAATACTACAATTTTTATCAAATTGCCTAAACCACGAGATAACTAGTTTAAAAAATAACAATAAAATTATTGGTATTATTTTATAGAACTCAAAATATTATTAACGTATAATGATAAGTTCTCACTAATTATAAGTTCTCAGAGTCCGAATGCTAATTCGAAAAATTGCCCTGGTTAATAAAAAATTTCTTACAAATTTTTTTTGAACTTGAATTATTACTAAAAACAACTCAAACATAAATCTAAAAAACTTTGAAAAAGATGAAATATTGAAAAGTGTGGTAAAAATAAAAAGATTTGTTAAAAAGAATATTTTTAAATGATAAAGAGAAATTAAGTTTTTTCAAATGCCCTTCCGAGCATTTTATGGTAATTCACTAAATTAATTTCTTCTCCTTCATTAGACTAACTCACTGTTTCGTAATACGGAAAATCCTGTATACGCCCCTTATATTTTAGAGATTAAGAAAAAGAAGTCTAGTCGGTTTTGTGAACATATATACACTTAACAGGTGATCATTTTATTTTCACCGACTAAGTGAACATTTTTTTCTCATAATATTTTGTTCACGTATTGGTGAAAAAAAATTAACACTTAATATAAAATCTCATTTATATGTTCGGTTCATTGGGGATTTTCCACCAAAAAATTCACACCTTTCTATTAAAGGATTAGCGTTACTTTTATATATTCTGCGTAAACCTCATTACTTATGCAGTGCGTCAGATTAAAAATTGAAGTGTGAACTAATTAATTACTG